>JACXGM010007847.1:7942-30020 GCA_016801145.1 Umbra pygmaea | reverse complement strand
CTTTTCATGATATGCTAATTCTTTGAGATAGGAATTTGGGGTTTTCATGAGCTGTATGCCAAAATCATCAGTATTAAAACAATAAATGACCTGAAATATTTCAGTTGGTGTGCAATGAATCTAAAATATATGAAAGTTAAATTTTTATCATTACATTATGGAAAATAATGAACTTTATCACAATATGCTAATTTCTTGATAAGGACCTATATGTATTGAAATGATCAAACCTGCCTGAGGAGATCAGGTCATCCAGGACAACTCAGAGACTAGCAAAGATGCGTCAGTGAAGGGAGCGAACAGTGATTAGTCACCAATCTGGGAGTTGTCACAGACCTCAAAGCTGAGTTTGGGACAGCTTAATAAGAGTTAGAATTGTGTAGTGTAAGTATGCTATTAGTCATGGTATAAGACAAGTAGGCTAACGAGCCAGTATGTTCACATACTATATAGCTAAAGGCAGATCATCACTTAATAGCTTGCTATCGCTTAGTCACAAAAAAGGGCTTTATTGCAAAACAACTGACATTACTTAAATCTTGTGGCTGGTTAGCATGTATACATAGGCAACAATGATTTTGTGGTGTGTGAATGTTAAAAATTTTTTTAATTTGATGGATAATCTCATTGGGAAACTGCATCTCATTGGGAAACTCATTGGGAAACTGCACGTGAAGCAAGAGGAATTATCCGCCATATTTTTTTATTTTGGTCAGCTCCTCAGGTTTGGCGTATGGAAATTTCAGTGATAAGGCAAAGTTCTAAGTGCGGATATCAGGGAATAGTCAAAGGCTTGAAAACCAATTTTAGACAATCAAATTGCAGATATCTCAAAATATATTTTATAAACAGATAAAATAATTGGGTTCGGCGATATCTACAATTTGATTGGCTAATATTGCATTCCAAGCTTATGACAATTCCCTGATATTCGCAAAAATATTTGCCTAATCACTCAAGTGCTGTATTATGTAATCAAAAATTATAACTACGCCCCCCTGGGGAGCTGAACAAAATGAAAAACATGGCGGACAATTAATCTCACTTCAAATCTCATCACAAACTTCCAAAAAAAGACCATCTAAAAATAAAAACGATTTTAACATTCACTTACCAGAAAAAGATTGTCGCTGATGTCGACATGCTTACCAGCCACAGGTCTTAAGTAATGTAATATTTTTTGTAATAGTGTTTTTTCGTGACAACGAAATAGCTAGCTAATGGCAGTCCTAAGTCGATAGTGGCTGGCTCGTTAGCCTAATAGTCTTACCTACACTACCACTCACATTACACACCCTGGGTTTTCCAGAGCCCTCTACCTCCACTCATTGGACAGAGTGAAGAACTGACTCCCTAACACAAACACTACTACTAGACTATAAACCCGATATGTATTTACAGGACAGTTGGATTTCTTCTACTAGTTATGGGGCTTATCTAGCCTGATTCAGGGGCTGGAACCAGGCAAGGGTTTATCCATAAATGTGCAGTGCGTTGCCATACCACACATCACGGGTTGGTTTGTTTATCCATTTATCCCTAGAACCCTTCTTTTGGAGTCTCTGAAAGATGAATTATGGTAACCTACTGTTTTCACCAGCGAAATTAAGATGAAATGCTTATCTATGCAAGCATTTGTTTGAATCAGACTTACAAGTTGCCTGCTATTGTTGTTCAGCCTATAATTTTATTTATGTTTTCTGTCAAATGTTGAGGCATATAGCCTACAATTATTTTCCTACACGTTGTTAGTAGGCTGAATTCTCTCTCTTGCTGTCACTGAAATAGGCGCAAATCAGCCTCTGATCGGTTGTGGAAACAAACTAATGACCAGGCACATCACCACATTCAAAAAACACTTGGGGTTCAGACGACCCGGGGCTGGGGGATTGCATGTGTTTAATTACATTAGCTATATTTTATGTGGGCTATTACATTATTTGTAATAACATCACAAATTAAATTAAGTGCATGTTTCTGATGAACGCTATTAGTGTCACATCCAGCCCAGTGTGGGCCAGGATGTGAAACCCTACGTTTTGAGTTGCTTCCCTGTGTGTCCTTATTTAGATTTCTACCCTCTGTGTGTTGTTTTGTTTTTGGTTCCTGCTTCCAGGTCACATGCCCATATCACATGTCCTCCCTCAGCCAATAGATCATCCTTAATTAAGTTAATTCCAGTACCCAGGTGTTTCTTATTGTCCCTCATTTGGTTTAATATTTAGTTTGTGTTTGTATTTATCCCCTGTCGATTGATTACCCTCTTACTTGTCACCCTGGTTGTGTCTCAGTTTCCCCGTTGTATAGTTTTCCGTATTGCCCCTCGTGGCAGTTTTTTTTTGAGTAAGTGTTTAATAAATAAAGACTATATTATTGCTTGCATATTTTTCGCGCCTGTCTCTTCTCTCCACACCTTATGATGACAAACCGTGACAATTAGGTTCAAGTACAAAAAACAATTTATTTTATCATATCATATTGTTTACATGTGACTTAAATGAATCCCAGACTATGACAGCGCACAACTGTGTCAAGTGAACAGTTTATAAAAGATTTAGGGATAAACACCAATGTTCTGTACAATGGATTTCACAATTGGTTCTTTTTTCCAAGGTAACGTACAGAACAAAATTGTAAGGTGCTTAAACCACATATGCAAACAATAACATAAGAAAACATTGTATTTACTAGTAGAAATTAGTGTTTGCATGTATATTCACATGTTTAATGAATATATTTAGGCTTTTCGATGGTTATGGCGATGGGTGCTGCTTTTGCCCCTAACTATGCCAATCTATTAATGGATGACTGGGAAGAAATACATTTTTATGATGCTTTAAAAAAAACATATTACCATCATGTCATTCTTTGAGAAAGATAATATTCTATGGAATGACACAGATATTTCCCTGACAGTGTTTCTCTCTTAACTCAACAAATCCAACTTTAAAATTGACAGCAGAGAGAAATCTAGAAAGGATAAACATTTTAGACATTACCATTTATAAAAACGCTGATATTTTGAAAACTACCATCTACCTCAAGCCGCAGAGTATAACACACTTTTACGTGCAGACAATAATAATCGTAGACACCTCATACACCTCAAAATTAATAGTTTTATTAATTATAGCATGGTATTCTCCCGCCCCTGCCGTTATTATTGGGACAAATCAAAAATGATTTTTAGAAACCAAATTCAACTTTGCCTACTAGTTTCAAGTTCAACAATGCAGTACCATGTTGACATGCATTGATGGATTGGGACAATCATCCCTGCTAGCCTACGCAATTTAAACACAGCGCATGCAGAAGTCACCATTCACAAAGCACTTGTCAGTTCACCCTGCAAATGTTGAATCAATCGCTGTGTTTATGTCAGCTTGCAGAACACTGGAGGCTGACAAAAAATATATAGGGCTAGAGCCCCGAAAGCTCGGGTTAGAGACACCCCTGTTAATACAGCACCTTCATACATGGAAGTCTGCCAGTATTCATAACGTTTCTTTCCCAGACAAGATTGTGCATTGTGGCTTTTGATGATCAGTACAGTACGGCTAGTAGGCTTATTGATATTGACAGTGGAGTCGGTATCAACTAAACATTTGAATTGCATAAACAAATGCATCACTAAAGCAGACAAAAAAAAGAGAATGCCATTTAAATTAAATGATACTGTACATAAGTGTTCAGACCTTGTTATAAATTATCTAAATTATCAGTTTTATTGGAACTGCTTGATTTGTGATGTACTAACATGGCAACATGTTACCTTCTAGTTTCCACGGTCTGAACCATAGTTGGGAGCGGCTGGTCTCAAACTAATAACTTGGCTCGTGGCAGATAACTTGCATCTAGTGGCCTGGTTTAACAGAGCCGAAGGACAAAACAGTGAGACGTCGGTTAGTTGCAGCAATGAACTCTGGCTTTATTACTCACAGAGGTAAACATTTATAGAGGATAGACTTATTCATAATTCAAATTGAAAGTCCAAAGAGAAAACAAAGCAGGATCAAATTAAAAATATTATTATTTTACTACGTTACTAGGAAAATTCTATTATTTTAGCGTTTGCACTTTATAATTTTTGACATTTTATCTTTTATCTTTTGGATTTAGCATTTAGCATTTCCATATGGAGTTTAAAAGCTTATATAAATGAGGAGGCGTGGCCCAAAGGCTGGTGGGAGTGTCTGAAATGAAAGGGGTGCAGAGGGACCTTATGGACAGCAGGGGGAGGTGACTACTGGGAAGCACACTGGGGCCAATTTGAACGATCTTCGGGCGCTTCGGGCGTGTCCAAATCCACTTTTGCTAGTTTGACGGCGGAAAAACGCCAGGCGCATGGTCTAAAAGGGTTGTACTAAGTGTCTACATTAATTCATAGGTGTGTCTTGGGTGTAACATGCAATAAACCCTGTGTGTGTGCAACAAGCATAGTGTGCACGCATGCCTTGATGTCACCTTACTTTGAGTCTTGCACTGTGAACTTTAATTTCAAGACAAGTTTACATTTCATCCAAGACAATGCATTATCTTTTTCTTTTTTAAAAGCACAGTATAATATGGGGCCTTTAACAGCAGGCACGTGCACAGGTAGGGCTCAAACTGTGCAGAGCACATGCCCTTTTTGCACTTACAATCTGAAGTGCCCTTTTTTTTGGTGGTGATGTTTATTTTCAATAAATCAATGCTATTGGTCAACCTTTACATCTGTCTGTCTGTTTTACAAATATTTAGCCAATGAAAGTTCTTTAAAAGAGCTTGTGTAAATCTTGTTTGCTCCTGAAACTGTCAGTAAACCTGATAACTCCGCCCCCCTATCTTGACTGAATGCACTGGAGTTCCACAGCAGCTGCACAGCAGCCAGAAGCTGAACAAAGTTTTGCAAGGGTAAACAAAGATCTTGTTCTTTGAATAGGTACTAAACACTATGTCTATAAAGTCAATATTTTACTTATTTGATGTCTGACTGAGACATGTGGGACCTGAGAGAGACGTCTAGCATTTGCCATCTAGTCGTGGCCAATACAGAGCCTACACTTAAATAGCCTGTGCATACAGTAGCATAATCATCTTTTTTTAAATGAGATTTTGGCCAGATGTATTTTACAACAGGAAAAACTGAGCACCCATATAGCTACAACAAACGGTTTGTAATCTTTTGATGAAAATGTTATGTGATGCCACCGGTGCCGTTTTAAATGCACATTTGCACACATTCGCTGTTCGAAAATCCTGTAAATGCATTTGAGTGACCTTTGTAAAATGTTAACAGTCTATAAGTAATACACCAACATATAATTAGTTTTTTTTACCATTTGGTAATCATAAGCACAAGTGTGCCACTGCGCAGTTTCGTACAGGAACTTACACAAAGCGACAAGTGATCCTCGTCACATAGGTAAGATATACTTCTAAGAAATTTATTTTTTGATTTATGATTGCTGATATGCATAATTTTTTAACATTAATCATGTTATGGTAATTATATTAAATAATGGTTAATTCAAGGCTGTTAATATGCACATATTAGATCTAACTAATTTTTCTGTCTACAGTACAGTATTCTGTACTCTCGGCTCATCTTCACATATATAAATGTAGTAAAACATGGTTTTATCAGTACCTAGAAGTAGAGATGTTCCAATACTATTTTTTCCCTCCAGATACCAATTCCAATACTCATGCTGTGGGTATCGGCCAATACCGAGTACCGATATCACTGTGTTAAAAAAAGAAAAAGATCATACTATGTCTGCATTACTGTGATATGATTATCGTTGTGGTAAGCACCACACTTCAAGGGGTGAATGTTGACTCTGTCCACCCAGTGTGACGTAAAACTTAGCAAATACATGGGGCACACGTCGAAGCTCAAAATGTCCATGGTAAAGCTAATTGCATTCACGTCTTTCAGCATATATGAAATGTGTTCCTTAACTGTCTCGCATAATTTTGGTAGCGCAGTTTCTGAGATATATTTATAAACTGGCAAACAGTACCTTGGGTCCAAAGGCTCCATTAAACAGTGAAATCCCACATTTTTTACAACAAACAGGGGTTGGTCATCCAGGATAATAAACTCCAACATTTTGTTGGTTAACTTTGTTGGTTTTTGGCTGTCTTTTGGGGAATTTAACTCATAGTTTGAAGGCAATTTCCAGAGTTTGCTGCTGCAGTTCGTCCTTCTTTTTCCTTAGCTTTGGTAAATTTGTCATGATCTTTAGGGTGATGCATCTTCAAATGTTTGATTAAGTTGCTGGTGTTTAAATTTGCAACACTCATGCCACCCCTCAAAATTGCTTCTTTGCATATGTTGCATGTCGCCGTCTTACTGGTGGGAACATCCACTGTAAAGTACTGCCAAACCACGGACATGATGCGCTAAGTTAGCTCCTTGTAAGGAGGCGTCAGGTGCTCAATTCTTCTTCGCCCCTCTAAATCAGCAGCTGCTGATGGCAGCACCGCGCAACTGTATTAGGAGCGGCGAAGAAGAACTGTGTCAGAGCTAACCAGTAAATAGATTCCTTTTTCTAATTATGAGGTATCGGATCGGTACCTGGACTCCAGTACTCGCCGATACCGATGCCAGCATTTTCAATACAGGTATCGGAATCGGAACAACTTTACCTAGAAGCACAGTGGAGTCCATTTTTAAGAAGTGGAAGGTATTTGGTACAACACAGACCCTCCCTGGATCAGGACGTCGCTTCAAACTGGATGAAAAAGACAGGAGGAAACTGGTCAGAAAGCCTACCAAGAGGCCTACAGCAACTCTGTAGCAGTTGCAGGAATTCATGACAAAGAGTGGTCATTGTGTGCATGTGACAACAATATCACAAATTCTCCACAAATGTGGCTTGTATGGGAGGGTTGCAAGAAAAAACCCACTCCTCAAGAAAGGCCACATGCAGTCACAATTGAGCTTTGCCAAAACGCACCTTGAAGATTCTAAGGCCATGTGGACAAAGGTGTTATGGTCAGATGAGTCTAAAATTGAATTGTATGGCCTCAACGCCAAGCGATATGTCTGGCGAAAATCCAATACAGCTCACTATCTAAATAACACCATTCCTACAGTAAAGCATGGATGAGGTACTATCATGTAATGAGGTTGTTTCTCTGCAACAGGGACTGGAGCACTTGTCAGGATAGAAGGAAAAATGGATGGGGCAAAATACTGTCAAATTCTTGAGGAAAACCAGCTGCTCTCCGCCAGAAAGTTGTCAATGGGAAGAGGATTTACCTTCCAACTTGACAATGACCCAAAGCACACAGCAAAACTGACCACACAGTGGTTGAAAGAGAAAAAGGTGAATGTCCTTGCATGGCCAAGTCAGAGCCCAGACTTAAACCCTATTGAAAATCTGTGGAATGACTTGAAGACAGCAGTCTACAAACGGTCACCAGCAAATTGCACTGAGCAGTTCTTCAAAGAAGAATGGTCAAATATTGCAACGTGTAGATGTGCAAAGTTATCCGAGACATACCCCAACAGACTAAAGGCTGTAATTAATGTAATTAAGTTTTTCCTTAAGTTACATGAAATGTTCCTTGATATGTTTTGTTTTGCCTCTCTCTAGTTTGGGTTGTTGCTACGATAGGGTTTAGGTTAGGTGAGGCTGGTATCTTGTAGATTGGTTTGATTGATGATTGCGGACAGCCGGGTTCTATTACTTAGGTTAGCTTTCAGTATATACAGTGCCTTGCGAAAGTATTCGGCCCCCTTGAACTTTTCAACCTTTTGCCAGATTTCAGGCTTCAAACATAAAGATATGAAACTGTAATTTTTTGTGAAGAATCAACAACAAGTGGGACACATTCATGAAGTGGAACGAAATTTATTGGATATTTCAAACTTTTTTAACAAATAAAAAACTGAAAAATTGGGTGTGCAAAATTATTCAGCTTAAGTTAATACTTTGTAGCGCCACCTTTTGCTGCGATTACAACTGTAAGTTGCTTGGGGTGTCTCTCCTTGAAAAACAGCTCAAGCTCAGTGAGGTTGAATGGAGAGCATTTGTGAACAGTAGTTTTCAGTTCTTACTACAGATTCTCGATTGGATTCAGGTCTGGACTTTGACTTCCAAATAAACATATCCAGCTTTTAGGCCATTCTAACACCTGGAAATGTTTATTTGTGAACCATTCCATTGTAGATTTTGCTTTATGTTTTGGATCATTGTCTTGTTGGAAGACAAATCTTGTCCCGTATAGTCCCGTAATATTAACAACTCATTGAGTTTCTCATAATCAAAAATGTAGCAAATATAGAAGTTAATTTGCACTCTATAGGCTATGCAGTGTGTGTTTCTCTACCGCTTCATCATATCGTTCAAACGTAATGCGCTTGATAGCTGACAGCTATAAACAACAGTATTTACTCTATTCCAAATTTTCCAATTAGACAACGCTTGTTTTTCTCCATTCAATCACGTATCCAAATGCATATAACTAGGTGTAGGCTACTATGTTTATTCACCTGAAGTAATTCTCTGACGGTCGTGCTAATCAGGCAGCTCTTTCACTCCGGGAGAGCAGGGTCAAACTAGCGGGACTATTTCTGAATGTTAAATGGCTTTGTCCACACGATTGTGCTTTTTTAAAACAACGTTTATAAATATGTTTGTCATTGTTATACTTTTCTCTGATTTCTGAGAATCTTTGTCTACTCTTTTATTTTTATTTTTTAT
Source organism: Umbra pygmaea (assembly GCA_016801145.1). Classification (NCBI taxonomy): domain Eukaryota; kingdom Metazoa; phylum Chordata; class Actinopteri; order Esociformes; family Umbridae; genus Umbra; species Umbra pygmaea. Next base: position 21,324 of record JACXGM010007847.1, on the reverse strand, counting down.
TATTTTTTTTAGATTCTTCTGTAAGAAGAAATAATACGTTATTAACATGACAAATACCATGAAATGCACTTTCATGGACATTTCATGAAATACCCTGCTTCTGCCTGTCTAGATATAATTACTTTGATCATATGGAAAGTAAATGTAGCCTACCTGGCAATGCAATTGCAAACTGTACAGCAGTATTCTCTATATTTTAGGTTCAGGTGCTTCTGAATTCAACTTTTGTCCAAATAGGTGTTTAGTTGCTGGTGGGTGAAAAAAAGTTGTTGAGCAAACCACTTTTGCCTGGGTAGTGTTTCCCAACCATGGGTACTAGGACCCCTGGTGGTACAGTTACCAAAAACGTTTGGGAACCACTGCCCAATGGGGATTATATGGAGGTTTGAGATTAAAACGGAGAATCACAGAAATAAAATGGAAATCAGGGAATTTGGAAAAAATGAAATGGAAGTCAAGGAATTTGAAAAATAAATAAATTGGAATTGGCCAAAAAATAAAACTAATTTCATAGGGCCCTACAATATGCAAAGTGTGTGTGTGTGTGTCGGGGGGGGCTGTCGCTGCATCATGGAAGGTGCGCCATATATTTTCCTGCTTTTTTGTCCTTAGCCAATCACTTGCCTGTACAGGAAACAGAAAATAAGTCTCTTGTTTCTTTTTCCCCCCAAACTATTTGCATTTTAAACAAAGTGGAACCCCATGTGGTGAGCTTCAAAGCCTCCTAGCTTAAGTCAACAGGCCAGTCCTTTTGTCTCCAAGATTTTACAGTGGACCAGTTACTTCATAACTCCTCAAATCATTCTCAATTGGTTGTATAACTTCAATCTTTGCTGCATCATTTTTTATGAGGTCTACAGTTTTAAAGAAAGACCAAACAATACAAAGTATTATTTAACATAAAACAATCATTTCTATGCATTCTAAGAAAAAAATATCTAGCTGACCTTACACTGTTACACTGCGTGCTTGTGTGTGTTTTCGATTAAACAGCATTTCACGCACTGTTGCTGGCATTATAAATGGTGTCATCAGCCGTGTCTTTAACGGATAGCATTGTCCCCTTCACAGCCACCCATCCAAGGGGGGATTTTCCCCTAAAAGGATGGCAGAGTTTTCCATAAATGAGTCGTGGCTTGAGCCAGGGTAATTCGCAAAGACATGGGTGATTTTACTATTAGCATCACAAATTACTTGTATGTTGATTGAATGGGTTCCCTTGCGGTTGATGTATATCAGTGTGAATAATTAATTCTGTATAATTTGGGTAAATGTGTACACGAGATGGGTGCCTATTTTTTCAGACACCACAATGATTTCTCTCGTGTGGTAATATTTTTTCTTCTAATTATGTATTGACTGCAATAATGGAAACTGTTGCATTTGTGTAGATGAAAGGAGCAAGGTGTATGCAGTTTGTGCACAAGCTACATTATGGCCAAGCATGTGGCCTTAAAATAGCATCCGAATAACACATTTTTTTTTTGGGAACTGCAAGATAGCACCAGGGAACGTTTGCGCCGTAACACGCCTCTACTTTTTGCTGAACCGCCCAATGAACGCAAGTTCATTCCCTAATTTACAGACGCACATCTGTGGAGGGAAAAGTCACGTATGCGTCATGGTGCAAGATAGGAATGATACATGCATTGGTGTAAAAAGTCAATTGCGCTGGGTGTAAGATAGGGCCCCATATGTTTTTTTTATTTGTTGTTAGGCTACATTATGCATTACTTGTTTCAAACAAGTAACCATTTCATGCACAATGCGCAGAATGTTAAGAGCTCATTGGCGTAAACACTGGTGGGGGTGTTCGTCTGACTGCATGATTGGATTCTGATAGTTGGCGATCTCATTTGACCAGAGAATCTTTTAAACACGCACGCACACACACACACAAATTTAAGGGGAGGCTGTCCAAGTTCTCAAATGCAAACTTAGTTGATTAACAACTGATTCTAACTTTGTTGCTATCGGACAAGTAAAAAATAGACTTACTTGTCCGAAGGACAAGTGGCCAATAAAGTTAATGTCAAGCCCTGCGTGTTATGTACCAAACCTGCAGTTCATTAGGTAATCAGCACCTATACCGTAAATTGTGCATATTTCAATGCGCAATTGAATGGGCCTCCTCCTCTCTTTCCATCATGGATCAACCACCAAGTCAGGCAAAACTTCAAAAACTAAAATTTTACAATAACAAGGTCGATCTGCTTGTTTATGGGGTAGCCTAACAGAGAATTTAAACGCTGAGTCTGAGTTTCGATGTCATCTTTGATTTCTTCCAGTAACTGTAGCTAATTGCATGGCTGCATGGCTGCTTAATCTGTAAAGCTTAATGATTTTGTTTTCACTCAATTGAAAAAGTGTGATCCTTGTGGCAAAAATCTTTACAGCTCGTCTCCTTGGCCTATGTCTTCGTCTTGCTCGGATTACTGCTGCCATTTCACTACGAAGCATATGCGAGGAAACCCGCATCCTGGTTTACACCTGCTTTTAATAGGCGGACAAATTTTACAACAAAATAGAAGCGCGCTTTCACGGGTGATTTTTGTACATACCACGGAATACATAATTAGGCTCACTTTACGCTTCTCCTCCCATCTCTTTATGGGACATTCCCACTTTCCCCTTGACCCTCCCATGAATGCATATGCATGACACAGAGAAGTGCAATTTGCCATTTTCAGTTCCCGCGACAGGCAGTTCGCCTTTTAACCTCAGTGTGGCCTGTTTGTACATACCTCGCCATGCTTTTATGCGCACAATCAGGGGCGGACTGGCCATCAGGAGGATCGGGAGTTTTCCTGAACGGCCGGTCCATTCCGGGCCCAAATGGGCCGTCACATTTTACTTTGACGGCCAGTCGGACGTAATTAAAACAAAGTGACAGTAGGCTGAAATGGACAGGCCGTTGCATCCGCAAAACTGCGCTCTGGCCCGGCCGTCAAATCGAGAGAGAGTTCCTCTATATTCAAATGAGGAGAAACCCAGAGTGAATGATGGACGAACGCGGGGAGCGACAGTTACAGCGCACACGCGCGCGCCAACCCCCTCACCCACCGCTGGCCGCTCCATCCAAAGTCCCGGGCCAAATTTTTTCCCAGTCCATCCCTGCGCACAATGCGAAACAAATATGCCTGAAGTGGGTGCAAAAGTGTTAGTACATCTGGCAGTACGTCTTATATGGAAATTCAGGAAAAAATCATTAGACCATTACGATTTCTATCTAGATTTTTCAAATGATTTTACCGGTAGTTATTTATCCCCCCGCACGTTTCTTTCCTCCTAATTGGTCTTGTCCAATTTACCTCTAAACCTGCCTTGTCGGCAGCTCCGCAACTCCTTGGACAGATGCGGGATGGTGAGGGGAGATCACATCCAACCACATGTCACTGAGCTGGATGGTATTTTTCGCACTGCTCATCCAACACGGAAGCATTTAGTCAACTCATGTATGGGATGATTATGCTCACCAATTATCAACTACTTCCACGACTGAACTTACAGATACTTGATTCGCACACAAGGAGTCGCTGGAAACCAACATGTCAAGGTAAATAATCCATTTTATCTCTCCCACATCACAAACAAAGCAATAACAATTTCGTCTATCTCCTCGCTGGGGATCCAAGCAAAGTCAGAAAAGCCATAGTCAGGCTCAAACCACTGACTATTTTAAATATTATTATTTATTTCTTTGTCAGCTATGCCTGGAAATGCCCTTAATCTGAGAAAAGGTCCCAATTTTAAACTCTGGTAATAGACTGGTTTCCCATACTTGTTGAAATCATTCAGAAAATGGTACATCCACCTTGAAACTGCTTTTGAAGTCAGAAACATTCTTTAAGAAATACAATTTTAGATTTATTGATAAGTTTGCTAATGTTGCTAATCGTACAATTACCTAGCCTACTTAACATTGGCAATGGTCATACTAGCCACCGTACATTATCCATATTGATATGATTATAATTGTCTAGTGGCGGCCCACCCTTTCTTTATGGAGCTCCCGGCGCTGTGTGAATGCGTTCATGTGATTGGCTTATAAGTAAACAATCCCCCACTTAGGGTGCCTTCTTGTGATTGGCTAAAACAACGGAGATATCTGATTGGTTGCAGATCATTCCCTGTTTAAAAAAATGCATTTGTGTGTCGAGCAGTGACGTTCACAGACCGCAATCAGTTTGTAAATCAAGATATATTTGTGTGTGCATCAGAAATACATTTCTGAATCGTGTCCTGTGCATTTATAAATCTTGTGTGCATTTGTAAATGTTGTTTGCTTTTCGGAATTGTGTGTGCATTTATGAATTTGGTGTGCATTTGTGAATTTTGTATGCATTTGTGAATTTTCTGTGCTTTAAAATTTTTGTGTGTGCATGTGTGAATTTTCTGTGCATTTGTGTATCCTGTGTGTGTATTTATGAATCATGTGTGTGCATGTATGAATCATGTGTGCATGTATGAATCCTGTTTGTGCATATGTGAATGTAGTGTGTGCATTTATCTTTATTGAGACTGTTTTAGCTCCATATTTCTTATATGTTTTAATATTATAAACTATTGTACATACAGGATTCTCATAAAAGTACGGTACATGTGTTCACTGTTTAAAAAAATATTAAAAATAAGCTTTTAATTTCACTACCACTCTGGAAGCAACAGCTCAGGGGCCTCATAAAACTTTGCAGTGGATTTGCATCAGAAGTGGGTATGCACGAAATATAGGACGTGCGTATGCAAAGAAATATTCAGATTTATAAAACCGTGCTCAAGCACGTCCTACGCCGTTTTCCCTTTATAAATCACGATCAACTCTAAATGTGGCGCAGCTTTTGAGGCTATAATTGCCCATAATTGCCCAAAAATAGTCAGTGAATCGCCCCAAAATTAATATTCAGTGATTGAGAAATCATGGCAAACAGAGAGAGGAAAACCAAAAAAAGAAACTTCACTCAATGTGAAGTAGAAAATATTGTTGGCAAGGTGGAAAAGAGGAGGAAAATGTTGTTTGAAGGGCACAGTGTGCCTATCACAATGCCGAAAAGGCGTTGGAGTGGCAAAACGTTGCAGACGCTGTAAGAAAGTCAGACCGTGCCCAAATAAAAAGTGGTCATATATCAGTCGATGTCAAAGCGTCTAGCGCTTCATCGCGAAAGTGTGTCTGCCACGCCTGGTGGAAAATTGGTTACATTACAGCAACATGTCTGCATCACAAATTATTTTGACATTGGCGGAAATAAAATGCTTTTGATTAATGAAAGCATGTTCATTCTCATTCCTTGCCATTATGTCAATAGCACCGATTACAATTTTGAAACCAGACATAGCTGCAAAATGTGCTTTTTTGTTTGCCTGTTCGTCCGCCGTGTACGGAAACTTCATGTAATTATGCGACAAGCCTATTATACCGACTAACACTCCTGGCATAACCCGGCAAAGGGTTGGCTGAGATATCCCTGACCTGTCAGTCAATTTCATCAGGAAAGTGCCAGTTGCCAAAAATCCTGTTATTACTGTTATGAAAGGCGCCAATAAATAATATGCATTAGGCTATTATTATTAGTATTATTTTCTAACAGTGCAAGGTCAGCTAGCTATTGTACATCATTACGCATTGTGATGGCATGGCTTTTTATAACCATCCATTTGATATATGATAATCAATAATACAGATGTTGGTATTAATCTAATTGTAAATGGAAAATAGTTCTGCACAAATGGAATTTCTTGCACTTTCAAAATGGTTAAGACATGCGTCACGATGGAACACATTTAAAAATATGAACTAAATGCATATAAATGAACACTTTGTTTCTGTATCTGATACGACATGTATACTATGAAAACAATATTCCCCAATGGACAATAAAGACTATTTATCTATTATCTATTTATCTATCTATCATCATCTATTTATCTTTCTATCTGCACTGCGAGACATTGACAAGAATATTAGTTTTAAACATGATTTTGTTCTGTTTACCGTATTATTTATGTGGATGAATTACATAACATGCCAATATAATTAGCCTACATAATATATTTGAGTGTTCTTTTTGCAAATATGTGCAATATGTGCCTCATTTGCAGTTACGTTACAATCTTGTTTGATATTGTTTGTATTTCTCTGCAGGCTGTTAATTGTAAGCATGGCTTTGTGACATCTTCATATTATTAATGACAGGCAGTATTTCGATTTCGGTTACACAACGCTCTGCAGTTTCAGACGGATCTACAGTAGCCTACGTGTTTCATCCATCATGCCGACGGTGTCGCCATTTCTCATTTCACCCGTTTTTGTGCGTACGCCTGGGTCAGAGTTGCCGTGAAGGACCGCACATTTTCCCGTCAAGTTTGCTTTTTATAAATCACAATTATTGCGTAGAGAGCTGCGTACATCTTTTGTGCATACGCCACATTTATAAATGAGGCCCCAGGGCTAAAACAATGCAGTAAAAGTAAGTCCATCAACTTACTTTTACTGCATTGTTTTAAGAAAGACAAATGGTGGACATGTCATAATCCCCATAAAACCTAGCAGCAGAATGTGATATTGGTTATTACGATATTCTACCATTCATTTTTTTCCATTGAAGATTTGTTCATTTACTTTAAATAAGGTCTGTGTTTCTTTTAGGCATACCCCATTTTCATAATCTTATATGCATTGTTGGGAAAAGATTACTTTCTAAAAGGTTTTTGCATCAATTCACTCTATGTTTTTATTAGGTGAAAAATTGACAAGTGATGTCACTTTGCTCTAGAATTTTCTGTAGCGTTGTATTGCCTAGATGCTGCAAAAAAACAGCAATAGTAACTCATTAACAATCGTCAAGGCAACGCCACAGAGCTAGAAAAAAGGAGAGATTGAACCAGAGAATGAGTACATCTGCATTCAGCAAGTGGCAGCATCAATTTAACAGAGTAAAGATGAAAGCAATATATTTCTAAATTGGAAAAATGGTTGTTACTGGAATGGAAAACTGGCTGTGTGGCTACACACTTCAGATATTTTTTGCTAATTTATTTTTAGTATTTAAAGATTACTTTATAGGGGAATATACTCTGTCTTATTTCAGTAGTCTTTTGTCAATCAGCTTATCAACTCGGTGATGGCTAGTCCTCTAAACATTTTGTTAAGAAATATTATGATCATAAATAATAATATGTGGATTTTTATTCTGTGACATAGCCTTACATTATGGAAGTCTTATTTCTGTCAGATGTATGTTACTTAAGCAATTGCACATTTATAATGGCTATACTTTTAAAAAAAGAATTATGTTTGAAATTTTCAGATATTTTATTAATGCAATGCTAAATGTACACAATAAATGTTGTTATGAAAATCCCAAGCTGAAGTCTGTTCTGTTCCTCCTAGGTTGTTAGTAAAAGTATGAATGTGTTCTCATATTGTGACAGATATTATTTTTCATTCAAAATCAAATAAATTTGGCATTGTTTTTAATAGGATTTTTCCTTCATCCTACCTGATCATACTTCTCTGCCCAGGTGTTGTAAAAGTCAACCTTATCTTTGGCCTCTGTGCTTTTATGGGCTGATAGAATGGCATCCTTCACATCATCAAACGTTCTTTCTGACATTGTAGGTCCTTAACAAAAAGAAAAAGTATGTCATCAATTTGTTGTAATTTATTAATATTAGCTAGTCATTACACATGCCTACACTATTGCTATTGTAAAAAACAACTATGAGTCATGTGTTCTCTGAAAATCTCTGAATCTGAGATTTTAAATCAAATTATAACAATTTACTTACACGTCTATTAACATTTGGGTGGCACAGGTTAGTTGTCATTCCCTATCTAACACTGATATTTGGTCATCCATTTACGTATACTATATTACTAGTATACTATGACCAGTCAGCGGCACAATGGTTCCAGCAAACTGGACTGGGGTCAAAGCACTGAAATACATTAACATGTAAATCGTCTTCAAACATTACAGAGATAGGATAGGAAGAGCAAATATTGAGCCAATGTGATTTCGTATTGAATTTTACAGACACATGTAGAACAGTTTTTCTAAATAGCTATGTACAAAGGGGTAAAAAGTTCACAGTTGGCCCCGGTGCAAGTATTGCTGTAGACAGGGCTCGCGGCTTAACTTTTTTCCTCCCCGTCCCAGTACCATCTCGAAGTCCAATTTCAACAGTCCCAAACTGAACTTGAACTGTCCCAAAATATAAATGCTATTTTTTATGTTTTAATACACCAACATTACTCTAGACCATTTGCAGTACTTTGAAATGTATTTGTGTAGTTCTGAGGCAGATACAGTCTGCAATCCATAAACTTAAAATGGAACTGACACCATTTTAACTTCTTTGCAGATTTGAAGCAGACAGACATACACTAACGTTCAGACAGATATACACTAACGTTCAGACAGATATACACTAACGTTCAAAGGTTTGGGATCAGTGTTTTGATAGAATATGATACATTCATTTATGAAGGTGGCATTTAAAAATATAAATTACTATTTAGCTAGAATATTTCATCATTAGGGCACTGCACACATGGCTGTTGAAAATGTTGCTTTGCAGATGTATGTGAATAATTTATCATAAATCAGTCATTTCCAACAGAGATATACATTTTTAACACTGGGAATGTCTTGGATAATTGTATGAATTTAATGCAGCCTTGGTGAAAGAATATATATTTTTTTAAACCTGAAAATTTCTGGGTACCCCAAACTTTTGAAAAAAAACTTTTAACAAAAATATATTTGTTATGCTCTAAAACCAGCCTCGTATGAGGTTTTATGGAATTCAGTGATGTAAAGTAAGGCAGTATGAATAACGTGTAAATGTAAATTGCAAATAGAGAAAAATAATCATGGTTTTGTGAAAATTATATGAAACTATTGAACCTTATCTATCACATATTAGCTTTTTCTTAAGGTGCAAAATTACCAAAAGCCCTAAAATATATTTTCCCCTTTCTATGACAGTGGAAAGTCCACAAGAAGAAAGTTTTATTTGTAACAAATGGCAAGTACTTTCAAAAACCTTCAGAAAAATTCAGAAGCATCCATGACATACAAAAAAAACATTATACTGTATAGCACCCACACCCATCTCTTACCTTCAGAATATATAAAATATTTACCTTTGTCTAAATTTGATGTTTTTTTTTTAACTTTTTTGGATGGTTAGTCCATTATTATTATTACATCATGCTGTCTTAACTATATATCTACAGTGGGTACAGAAAGTATTCAGACCCCTTTAAATTTTTCACTCTGTGTCATTGCAGCCATTTGATAAAATCTAAAAAGTTCATCTTAATTCTCATTAATGTACAATCAGCACCGCATCTTGACAGAAAAAAAACAGAAATGTAGAAATATTTGCAAATTTATTAAAAAAGAAAAACTGAAATATCACATGGTCATAAGTATCAAACATCCTCCCGCCTTTTGAAACGTCACCCATCCCTTGGTCAGGTATCACCACTGCTAAAGTCGAGTATCACCTGTACTTTTCACCACTCCTCAAGTCAGGTGTCACCCGTCCTCAAGTCAAGTAATGGTATCACCCACGAACTAATCAAGAAGTCTAAAAATTGATTTAGAGCTATTCACCTTTATTGCTACAATTTACGCATTAAAATCTATTTTTAAAAAGCACAAAATCCCAAAACTAAATGTTGTTGCTGGTGTAGGAGATGTCCCGTAACACAAGTGAAAAGATTGTTTTGAAAAAAGTGGTATGGGGTCAGAGCTATTGACCATAATTGCTATTTCATTAAAATGTAAAATGAATTTAAAAGAAGCCACATCCAAAAACAAAAAATAATTGATGATGGTTTAGGAGATGTCTCTTAACATATGTGAGAAGATTGTTTTAAAAAAGATTGTATGGGGTCATAGCTATTGACCATTCTTGCAGTGATATTGCATAAAAAAGTTCCCAAAAATGATATTACAGTGATGTTACAGTGAGTATGCTACAGTGCTCTAGCAGGCTAGCTAAAAATGTCATGGTCTTAGCAAACAAGCAACCTGACTTTGTGATACCTGACTTGGGGAGGGGTGATACCTGACTTGGGGAGGGGTGAAACCTGACTTGGGGAGGGGTGAGAAGTATGGGTGATACTTGACTTGAGGAGGGGTGATACCTGACCAAGGGATGGGTGACGTTTCAGGAGGGAGGATGTTTGAGTGATTCAGGGTTGATACATGACTAAGGGAGGAATGACTATCGAGAAGGTGGGGTGATACCTGACCAGGGGAAGGTTGAAGAGTAGGGGTCTCGCATGGGTAGTTGTTGCCGGTGTTACAAAGTTTCACGCAAGAATTTACTTCAGCTAAAATTAGATTATTTAAACTGATATATTGTATGAAACCCCTTGTTATTATTTGAATAGATATTGTCATGAGCTAAGTGGCTAAGTTAAAACCCTTTTGGATCTACTGACGCTCTAAAGCGTCAAAAGCTCTATATCTCATGAACCATACATGCTAGCAAACTTGGTACCATTGGAAAGGGGAAGATCAGACAAAAAGAATGGGGGGTGGCTCATCCCTGTGGGTTGAAAACAGCCAGAGTTATGGTGCCTCAAAGTCAGTCATGTTTTTTAGGCTGTCTGCTTTTTTACATTACAACACATTACAGACAGGAAGTAGGAAGTGAAAATTACTAAATAACAACTCTGTAATGATGTAGGACATCATCCTGCATAACACCAACACTTTTAAAAAGTGAAAAATGAATGGGATTTTTTTAAAACATATAGAAATATAGTAAGAAATGGATGCAGCATTTTGATGTTGACTTGTTCGTATAACCTCCAAACTTTGCACACTGTTCCAGGAGCCCTGGGGACTTGACAATAAGCAATAAAAAGCCTTATTCATTATAGATAACATGCTTTTACACATAAAAAACAAGAGAAAATGCATATGTTCTTTCATTTTTTGGTATAAATATTAAATAAAACATAAAATTCAATGACCCAGGATGTTGGATTTCATTAATCCATATTGTAGCCATGGGTCTGCTGAGTCCAGAACCATAAGGCACTTCACTGTAGGTCAAAGTATGACCTTTCTAGAGGCCAAAAAGTCAACTGTGTGCCAGGCGGACCTAAAACCCCTTAGACCTTGAAGGGTTATCACGATTTTCATTAGAATTACAAATTCATGACATTTCCTTCTATGGAGTCCAATCATTTGCATTCGAAGATCAACACTTTTTGATACCTCAAGCAAAGTTCAATGTTGTGTCGAGCCTTAGTGTTTTGAAAATAGCAATTTTGATGTTATCATATTAGTGCCCCTATCACTCCCGTTCAAAAGGTGATTTGACCAAAACCAAAAAAAAGGAAAATCTCAAAAGTGGCTTTTCCATCCTAATAATGCTTTTTAAACAAATGTTTGACATTCACAAAAAGACCATAGGTTGCATTTTGTTACGCTTTAATGTAAGACTGCTTGATGACTGGTGAAAGGATAGAGTGTATATTAAAAAGTAACAAACCACAGGTACAAAAGATAGCAGGAATTGGTAATATACAGCTCTGCAAATCAATTAAGAGACCACTGCAAAATCCCCCCAAAAAATTTAAGGGAACACACAATCCTCACAAGATAGCAACAAGTCAATTAAACTTCAGGGATATCAATTAGTCCAGTTATGAAGCAGATGTGATTGTGAATCGATGTCACCTGTTTGGATGCAAATGAAAGTGACAACAGGTGCACTGGAGGGGCAATAGCAAGACAACCCCCAAAATGGGAATGGATTTGCAGGTGGTGGCCACAGACAATTGCTCTCTCCCTATGCTTTCGGACTGATTCTCCTCTAGTTTTCCAGCATGCCTAGATATTGTTGAAAGTACATACAGGCACATCGGGGCCATAACACACTATTGAGTTGCATCATTAGTTGCTGTGATGAAAGTTGTTTGAATCCAACCCTCAATCAGTTGGCGATTTTGGTGTTAACAAATTACACTATGTACAGAACAGATTTTGATCTTATTTTGGTCATCGAGACCAAAAATAAAGTGGTTTCGCTCCACTGAGAAAAAGATTGGTAAGCGCCCTTGGCTCGCGCGCTCAAAATCCATAATGCCTGCAGTATACTTAACGCACCCGCACGGGCGTGTGCCAAAGGGGATTTCGAGCGCGCGAGCCAAGGGCGCGCACCACTCTTTTTTTTCAGGGGAGCGCGACAAAGCGGAAACGGGAAGCATTGACAAGTTCGAGGGCACAGTAAACGATTCATAATAACACAGTTAATGGTTCATAATAAAACTGTAAATGGTTCATAACAACAAAGTTAAGATAATCTTAGCCACTCTTGACATTAATGTCAATGCTGCTGCCAGTTCTGCAATCGTTTACCTTTTTGTTCTTCTTTAGTCCGTGAAAATATCAAAGTCGGTAGCCTCTCCTCCGTTGCGACACCTCTGTTCAGGAGAAGATTGGCACCTGTTGTCGCGAGCACCACGCACAAGTATAAATAGATACGGCGCTTCCATGACGTCACTTTTGCGCGTGCCAGGTCAGGAATCTGTAGTATACTGTGCGCTTTAGAATGTCCCAATGCTAGCATACTCGCTAAATATATACTTAATAGTACGTACTTTACAACCACCAGCGTAGTACGTGGGTAGATGACAAATAAGGGTGAAACAGCATTTTTTTTAAAAAGGTTCTAAATTGCTTGAGAATTGTATGAATTTGTAAAGTTAAAATACTGTTGTTTTTGAAACTGTTAGAGGTTACTAAAAAATGTTTCTCATTATGTAATTTATTAAGCTTTTCTCACAGCTCCAGGCAAAATATGTCCTGTGGTGTGACATGACATTAACATAAAATTCAAATATTTAAATATTATTAATTTCAAATACAAATCAGGTATGCTTTAACAAGTATTCTGTAAGACTGATCATTAAAATTCTGCATTTTTTTTCACAGCAGAGTTTTGATTATATTCTTTGCTTGTGACATCTTTTACGACTCACTCCAGTGAAATTATTGTGTAAAATGAGAAAAAAAAAATTGAAAATGTTTTTTATATATAGCTATATTATGCAATGTCTTGAAATGTGTATAATGATTTAAAGTAGTTAACATAGTAAAAGTTGTTTAATTGTGTTTGAAGTGATGTCACACCACAGGACATCCCATCACACCACGTAACGTTTCCCAGTTCCCCTTCCATGGAAACAGCCACTTCCTTGGTCAATGCTGCTCAGAACTACAATTCCCAGTCACCAGTTCTACTTCCTGTGGACTACAGCTTCCCTAGTCATGCCTCCTCAGAACTACAGTTCCCATACCCGGACTCAATTATCCTGATTTACCACACCTGCTCACTCCATGTTGTATATAAGC
>JACXGM010007846.1:8081-30022 GCA_016801145.1 Umbra pygmaea | reverse complement strand
CAGTAGTAATACTGACATCAGTAAACACAGAAGCAGTCAGTCAGTACTCACAGAGTAACAAACACATTACATTACAGTAGTAATACTGACATCAGTAAACACAGAAGCAGTCAGTCAGTACTCACAGAGTAACAAACACATTACATTACAGTAGTAACACTGACATCAGTAAACACAGAAGCAGTCAGTCAGTACTCACAGAGTAACAAACACATTATATTACAGTAGTAACACTGACATCAGTAAACACAGAAGCAGTCAGTACTAACCGAGTATCAAACAGAGCCAGGTGTGCTCCATTGCCTTGTTTGCTGAGTAACCTTCTGTCACTGAACTACAGTTCTTCATATCAAATACTTTATTTCCTATTTGATGACAGCAGTAACAGATCACGCCTCTTCATTAACTTGTCTTTTGTATGGTTAGCTACTTTACCATACACTTTATTGCAGTAGTTATTACCTCATCCTCATGACTGGCTACACATGCCCACACACTTGAGAACGTAGTTACTTATTGAAAATCTGATCCATATGTTTAGCACCATGGCAATAATACAACCCATCCATGTTTTTGGCTATATGGCTGCACACTGGGTCCTTCCTCAAATGGTGGATGGGACGAAAACAGAAAATTAAGATTAGATCAGAGCTTCCCGGTAATGTGCAGTAGATGTTTATCTATTTTGCACCCATCTTGTCTAGAAAGACATAAGCAAGACTTCATCTTCACAACTAGTTTGCAACTAGCAAGCCAAAATGTGTGATTTACTGCCCACAAAGGAAATGGACATATATGCAAATCCTTTTCTTTCTTTTTCTCACACAAACATTTGTGCTCTAAGCTAGTGGGAACCTGAATTAACCCTAGTACAGAAATCCATGTTCAAAATTATCTAGTCCTAAACCTAACCCTAATACAGAAATCCATGTTCACTATTGTCTAGTCCTAAACCTAACCCTAATACAGAAATCCATGTTTACTATTGTCTAGTCCTAAACCTAACCCTAATACAGAAATCCATGTTCACTATTGTCTGGTCCTAAACCTAACCCTAATACAGAAATCCATGTTCACAATTGTCTAGTCTTAAACCTAACCCAATACAGAAATCCATGTTCACAATTGTCTAGTCTTAAACCTAAGCCTAATACAGAAATCCATGTTCACTATTGTCCTGTCCTAACCCTAACCCTAATACAGAAATATATGTTCACTATTGTCCAGTCCTAAACATAACCCTAAAATCTATTTAATCTATAACCAACCTTATATTTCAAATAAATCGCCCAAATGCCGATTTATTAACTGTAATAATGGTAGGCTAATACCTACTGTGCATCTGAAAAGTATTCACAGTGGTTCACTTTTTCCACATTTTGTTATGTTACACCCTTATTCCGAAACGGATTAAATTCATTATTTCCCTCAACTTTCTACAAACAGTACCCATAATGACAATGTGAAAGAAGTTGTGACCATAAAGCTCTATTTTGGTCTTGTGACTCCAAATTACAGTGTGCCAGAAGCTATGAGGCATGTCAAGGTGTTGAAGGGCATATTGTAATTTAGCTTTTTTGTGGCACTGGCGCAGTAAAGGCTTCTTTCTGGCAAAACGACCATGCAGCTCATATCGTTGTATTGTGCTCTTTGAAACAACCACTGTCACGGTCAGGGTGGGTGTTGTGAGGAAAGGGAGACACCAAGGCAGAAATACGTAGTGGTCTTTGCTTTATTCCAGACTTCTTGAACTAGACCAGGCAGTACTCAAATGACAAGAGGTAAACGGAATGGAGCGCATGCTTACAAACAACCTAATACTCTAATACGTACTCTCACAGCGGTACGGACGCTGAATAAAGTACTAGGAAAATAAGTGAACGCCTAAACATTCCCAAGCTAACATGTTAGCAACTTACTTGTACAGAAGTAGATACTGGAGGTCTTCCGTTAACAAGGTGAAATATCAGCAGCACAGCAAACATCAACCTGATGAGCTCAGGGAAGCGGAATATAACACAAACACTCACAAAAGTAACATGTACAATGCTCCATACCTCTCCCTATGTCACATCCGGCTCTGAAGGGGCTGGATTATGAACAGTAGTGTTTTGATTTGCTTCCCCTTTTGTGTTCAGTGATGTCTCCTGTGGTTGTGTCTTGCGTTCTCAGTGTTTTTCAGTATACAATTATACAGTGGTTTAGTTATGTTCCTTTGAGTAGCTCCCTAATGTATGTGGTCTGTGGTTCC
This sequence comes from Umbra pygmaea, assembly GCA_016801145.1. Classification (NCBI taxonomy): domain Eukaryota; kingdom Metazoa; phylum Chordata; class Actinopteri; order Esociformes; family Umbridae; genus Umbra; species Umbra pygmaea. The sequence goes on along the minus strand of JACXGM010007846.1, from coordinate 27,771 downwards.
CCCTGGTGTCCCTTCTGTGTCTCACAGGTTCGGGTGTATGATGTCATCAGTGTGGGACCGTGTCCATGTTGATTCAGCACTGGTGTTACCTATTGTCTCTGATTTGTATTTGTATTTAGCCCTTGTGTTTCCGCCTTGTCCTTGTTTGTCAATGTGCTCCTGTTACGTGTTCCCGTGTGTATCCTTAGAGTCATTAGAAAGCCCCACGTGGCAGTATTTGTTTTGTTAAGATTAATAATAAACGTTCTCTGGATTCTTGGCATTCCTTCGCACTTGTCTCTTTCTAAACCAAGTAAGGAAACGTGACACCCTATTATTCTGGGGCATGCTTAAATAAAAATCAACCACTGATCTCAAACAGGTCCCAGCTGATTGCAATCCAAAATCAACCCCATATAATCAAAACCAGTTCTCCGTTCACTATCCTACATTTCCCAACAAAATGAGTCTATAGCTCAGTCCATGTTCACACCTGCCATCTACTGGGCAAGGGTGATAACCACACTGTCTATTTCCAGAGCAGCCTGTATGTCTCCCGAGGTTACCTGTGGGTATTTCTTTGTAACCCGAAAAATTCTTCTGGCAGTTTTGGCTGAAATCTTTCTTGTTCTACTTGACCTTGGCTTGGTGTAGTGGAAGTTTAAAATGTTTACAGGACAGATATGCAGATATTAAGAGCTGGCACCTGGCTGTCTACCCCACACCTATTGCTTCCTTAGAGACGCAAATACAGAGGATGCAGGGAGGTGTGAAGCATCACCCCTCCTCCTGGACCACACAGCCTGAATGTAAAGACCAACGGAACATCTAATGTAAAACACCAGCCAATGGACCAAATAGTATGATATTTGATGTTTTCTTGACTGTCCCATAAAGGGAAACGTTGGTATACACGTACCACTGTGTTGCACATGTCATGTTCCTCTTTCAGATACCTGAAAGTTCCACAGAGTCAAACGTATGTTCCCCCCCGGGGTGCGACATTTCAATTTCATGTAAATGTACACAGCCAGTTCCTTTGTACTCAATGTAAATGTCTACAGCCGGTCTTTTGTACTGATTGTATTTGTGACCTAAAGTCTGTGAATAATGTAATCAATGTAAATTAGTCAATAGCGGTCCTTTGTTTCCACTTTCAATGGCCAGTGAAACGTGATTCCCATTGGGGTTGAGCAGGAAGGGGGGAGCAGTTTTTCGGGAGGAATATAAAGTCTATGTTCAACTATGTTCGACAAGTTCAAATCTTAGACGATGCTCCGGGCAAGCTGTTGCTCTAGCCGTGTGATTAGATAGGATAATTGTAGTTTTTGGTAGGTTTTAGAATTTTAGGACGACATGTATTAATATTCTTGGTATTTTAACTTGTGATTTCATTGTCCGGTTAAAGAGATGTATTTTATGCCTTTAATTGGAATTAAATATTATTGCTTTGAACCGAGCCTTGTTTGCGACATTCCAAGTTTATTCCTTGTATCTCTGGTGGAGTTATATGAAAATCATTGTTAGCCTATTCTCTGCCTGCTCTTAGTATTCTGTCCATTATCACACACACACATTTTGCTAGCAAGTTATTCAGGTGCCTTTCGTGTAATCATTTCTATTAAGCTATTAATTATCTGTTTAACTCAGAACATTGCCCCAAGGGAAAAGGAAATATATCATTTATTAATGTAATAATTCCATCTGCATATTAATGGTATTCTCTTCTGTTCCCTAACTACATTGGTACTAAGAGATGCCCAAATCTTCCACTTCTTATTAAGGGGTTGAACACTACTGATTGGAATTTGCAAGGCTTTGGATATCTTTTTATATCCATTTCTAACTTTGTGCAGTTACAGTACCTATGCAGATCTTCTGACAGTAACAATGTCCAGGGAGATGCAGGACCAACGATGGTGTGATGTTGTCAAGGGTTGAAGAAGGCCAGATGGGGCCACAGGGTCTTGTTTAAGGCACAGAGGGTCTTGTTTAAGGCACACAGGGTCTTGTTTAAGGCACACAGGGTCTTTTTTAAGGCACACCCAGTGAAGGTGGAGACAAAAGAAGACACATGGACCACAGTGGTTGGCCACCAGAACCGTCGCTGAGTGAAAGCCAGAGAGCAACGAGCTCCTTAGTGGCAGCTGAGCTTAGAGTAATGGCCCCTCTCCAGGACTTGGGAAGGGACTAAATCTGGGACATACAGGTGACTCGCTGGGAATGTCTGCTGGGCTTTGCAGACAATATCTCCTATACATTTTACATTTTAGTCATTAAGCAGACACTCTTATCCAGAGCAACTTACAGTAAATACAGGGACATACCCCTAGAGCAACTTGGGGTAAAGTGCCTTGCCCAAGGACACAACGACATTTGGCACAGCCAAGAATTGAACCAGCAAACATCTGACTTCAAGTCTGACTCCCTATCCACTGAGCAATCTGACCCCCCCGAGCCATCTGACCCCAGAATAAGGTCATGGCCAGGCAGGAGGCTGTCAGCATGGGCTCAGGGTCCAGAAAGACAGCAGTGGGACTGAAAACATGAAGAGGGCACCTGGCTTCACTTTGTTAGAGCTGACAAGCAGTAGGACAGGGTTAATTTGAACCAGGTAAAGAGCAGAGCCCACCTGGCCTGTCGGGAGTTAAGCTGCTTGGTGGTGTGAAGGTACTCCAGGTTCTTGAAGTCTGTCCAGAACAGGAACAGCTGCTCCCACTCCACCAATGCCAACTCAACAGCCAACAAGGAGTTGTTGCCATTTTTTTAATTCCTCTCCTCCGGGTTGAGTAAAGAGATGTAGTTTTTGGTACAGTCCCACATCAGAGCGGTAGTCCCAGAGGATACAAAATGGTGGAGTAGGTAGAACCTTGTCACAAGTATTGGTAGAAGAGGGGGATGAAAGACCCACACATGAACTAACAGAGCAAATGAAATTAATAAAACGCATCCTATATATGCATGAAGTATTTAAATTGAGGTTGAGAATTCTGTGGTTTGGTGGCATCTGTTGCTATGTAATGTTTGGGCGAACAATGACTCAGCTTTGTTAAGTTTTAATGAAGTCTAGTTGAATCATACATTCTCTGAAGTATTCTTGAAGGGAAGTTATTTTTTAGATGACTTTGGGTTTTGCCGCAACACCAAGAACCACTGACATGTGGGGAGAACTGATGAGGAGAAACTGGGTGATCTCACTGTGGTTGCCAAAGATACATAGAGTAACTGGAACAGCGTAGAGGGTCACCCGGCATGGACTGACTGTCCAAGACCCTGGCCTCCATAGGATTGGAGAGACATTGGATTGGTATTCCTAGCTGTTGGATAAGGGTGGAATCAATAAAGCTCAAATCAATAAACCCCAGAATCTACAAGAAGGAAGTTGGATTGTGACTCCACAGCACATGTAGTGAGGTGTGGGTAGGAGGAGACCAGAGGTTCACTCTTTGGCCCATCAGTAAATCCACTGTTACTGGTGAGCTTGGACTTTTAGTGGACAGGTGGAAATTAAATGCACTGGGGTTCCTTAATATAAACAGCTAAACCTCTTTTCCTGCTCACCAGATGTCAATATCTAGGTTTTGGGTACTTCCATCGTATCTCGGAGACTGGAATGTTGGGAACTTCCGGTGTAGAGAGCTTGGTTGTTGCAGAACAGAATAAATATGTGACAGGAAGGGGTTTCAAGTTCATATGCACTTAAAATAATAAATAGACTGGGGAGGTTTATTGTTATCCGTAAAAACTATGAATAACAGATTGTTTCTTCTACTGAGGGACTGTTATTTATGTGGGGTATCAATAATTATGAATGCCTCACCTTGCCCAATGCAAAAAGTATTTTTCCTCCACTTTGACCAAAGATGCAACATCCCCCATCTATATTTTATGAAATAAATAAAATAGGCCTAATTTAGATCATATTGTTGGACCCACTACAAAAATACCCTTATCTTTCTTACCTGATTAGCGATGCATTAATAAATATAAATATAACAGATTAAATGGCAATTTGTTCTAATTTGTTTTCATTTACAGTATAAGCAGACACATCCATGCTGGGAAATATCTCAGTGCTTAGAGGGTATTTAACCAGTTGTCGTTTCGTAAGCCAACTAGTTAAATGTTTTTATCGTGATAAGTACAGTATGCTGTCTAATAATATCAACACATTTTGGTCATAGTGTAGTCCATCCATCCATCCATCTTCATCCGCTTATCCGGGATCGGGTCGCGGGGGCAGCAGCTCCAGCAGGGGACCCCAAACGTCCTTTTCCCGAGCCACATTAACCAGCTCCGACTGGGGGAACCCGAGGCGTTCCCAGGCCAGGTTGGAGATATAAACCTGCCACCTAGTCCTGGGTCTTCCCCGAGGCCTCCTCCCAGCTGGACGTGCCTGGAACGCCTCCCTAGGGAGGCGCCCAGGAGGCATCCTTACCAGATGCCCAAACCACCTCAACTGGCTCCTTTCGACGCAAAGGACCAGCGGCTCTACTCTGAGATCCTCACAGATGACTGAACGTCTCAACCTATCTCTAAGGGAGTTGCCCGCCACCCTCCTGAGGAAACCCATTTCGGCCACTTGTACCCTGGTCATAGTGTAGTGGTGCAACAAAAAACAGTTACAGTTTTTCCTGATTGCTAACACACAAAAAGCAGAATTGGGCTCATTGTGTCAAAACTCTACACACTAGAAAACGAGAAACAACACTTGGAGATAAACATCACAGTTCCATGTCAAAATGACACTCTGCAATGAAAACTTAACACTTCTCATGTGAAAGGTAATTTTTGGATCAATAGGAAACAAACATGCACCATTCATATCACATTCAAAGCAGCTACAACACACTGGTGAACTGGATTCAAATCTCTGCTGTCATTTATGCATTGTTTCATGTTCTCATAAAAGGCCTCTGTGAAAGATGGTTCAAGTACATGAAACCTAATCACATTTCACAAAAAAGAGAAAGGCATCAGCCTTTTGTTTCATTTAATTTTGGCACATTGTGACAACAGAAAAGTAGGATTACATTACAGTCATCTATGCAACATGATTTGCAAACAGAAGAACAAACAAATACTGTAAAGAGTATAGAGTAATGGTAAACAGAAATAGTTGTGTAAGGGTTAGTGTGGATAGAAAATGCAAGAAGTTTGTAATTGGTCAGGTTATTTTTACACACTGTCATACTGTAAACAAAACATACTATAACAGTATTTTCCAATTGCTAACACACAAAATGCATAATTTGGCTCATTGTGTCAAAACTCAACACACAAGAATGCTTAACACAACACTTGAAGATTGACATTGAACTGCCATGTCAAAACTGCAAAAGGCCCTCTTCAGATCGATAGTTAACACACAAGCACATGAACAATAAACAGTCAAACAGACACAACACACTGGTCAACTTCACTCAAGACACTTCTGTCATTTGTAGTTTTTAAACCGTTTTTATTCCCAAAACCAAGCCTCAGTGATACATTGTACAGGTAGTAAAACAACTCCCATTACAAGTCAGGGATAGCTCCATCAATTGGGGTTGGGCCACGTCACCTCGTCCACATCACAGGCGAGGAGTGCCGTATCCACCCGTGAATCGAGCCCACCTCGATGTCTCCGCATGCCTCCTCCATTGCTCGCAGGAGCGGCATGCGTGCATGTGTAGGCGGTCATAGACCTTCCACCGCCATGCCGAAAATAATTCCCCTATCAGGTTGAGGACCGGGAAATAAGGAGGCACCATGAAATGGTCGTGGTTGGCGAATTAGTCCCGGACCAGAGCAGCCCGGTGGAAACTGACATTATCCCAGATGACAACGAACATGGGCTGCCCTGGTTGGTCCTATGTGACCGCGGCATGTAGTGCATGCAGAAATGTCAGTATGTGTGCAGTGTTGTTAGGGACCTAGGGTGGCATGGTGATGGAGGACCCCCTGACCACTAATGGCTGCACACATGGTGATGTTGCCCCAGCACTGCCCGGCGACATTCTCGATGGCCCTTTGGCTGATGATGTTTCAGTCCCGATATCTGGTTTTTACCAGAGTCTCTTCCTCTATCTCCTCTCCCTCTTCCCTGCTAGCCAGAAGTGTCGGCCCAGATCCGGCCCACATCAGCCTCCATATTCATGATTGTCTCACGACAGGTGCTCATACCTGAATTATATTGTGACTGTTTGGTGTTCAGTTACAGGTTAAGTGTTTTACGATGTGTGCAGGAGTGTTGCTAATGTCATGTGTGTTTTAACTATTGAATGGACGTGCTGACTGCAAAGTGTTATATCATTGGCCAAAGTGTGTAACACATGTACGATGTGTGCAGTGTTTTGCATCGTGTGTTACAGAATTGTTTACGGTGCCATGCTGACATTGTGTTTATTCATTTGGTGCCTGAGTGTACCAAATGCATGCAAACGTTACGGTTTCGACGCTTTGTTATGAGCATTCACTTTTAGTGTTTTAGCAATCGGGAAAAACTGTAAACCATGTTACAGAACATGTACTGTACTTCAAAACATGCCCATTTGTTTTGCTCACCAAGGAGCATAGACCTGATACAGTATTTTAGGACTACTTTGTATTGCACAGTGATTCAGCATGATGTGCAACAATGATTGGTACTGTACAGTCTAGTGTAGTAAGTTCAAGACATACCTGTTCTCCCGTCTAAAAGTCTGTATCAAGTCTGCAACCATGAAGCGACTCACTGTAGGTGTAACGATACTCCCAAGGTATAAAAGGAACAAAAATATTTATTCTACACAGGGTATACACAATTCTACACAAGGCAGTAACAGCTCAGGCGAAGGTATAGAGGGAAATCCAAAACACAATATAAAATCAACAATGCACAGTTCAGGCCAGAATATCAATCCAAGAGTATAGGCAAAGGTACTAGGGATAATCCGAGACAAAATACTTAATAATCAATGCAGAGGTCAGGCCAGAATAACAATACAAGAAATGAATGCTCGGTAGGAAGAAATCAATACTCACAATACCTCGCACAGAGACAAGGGTGCGTGTGTGGCTTAAATAGGACTGGGTGCAAGCAGGTGAATGGAATTTGGGTGATTGAGTCCGGGTTATGGGAAACCTAGTTCTGAGGAGGCAAGACCAGGGAAGCTGTAGTTCACAGGGAAGAAGATCTGGGGAATGGGAATTGTAGTTCTGAGCAATGTAGAATAGGGAAGTGGCAGTTTCCAGGGAAGGGGAAGTGGCCGAGGAGAGGGAACTGCGGTCTCTTGTGGCCGAGGAGAGGGAACTGCGGCCTCTTGTGGCCGAGGAGAGGGAACTGCGGCCTCTTGTGGCCGAGGAGAGGGAAGTGCGGCCTCTTGTGGCCGTGGAACGGGAATTGCGACCCTATTGTGACCAAGGAACTTGGGCGAGCAGGGTCCTGCCAGGACATTGAGAGGCCCCAATGGCTTCCAAACAGGACATTAGCTGAGGGGATCGGGTGAGCAGCCGCTTCACAAGGAAGATCTCAGCCTCTGTCTGGAGTGACCCATAACCGGCCCTCCATGAGAGGAACTGGCTAACCGAGTCTGGACGGGCACTAAGGGCTTGGCCGCATTGGTTCATCCAATCCCGATAGTCCCCATCTACTTCGGGGTCTTTCCTTAATTCTGTGAAGATTAAATCCCTCTGGGAACTGAGGCCAGTGGCCATCTTGGAACTGGGACTGGTAGCCATCTTAGAACTGGGGCTGGTAGCCATCGTGGAACTGGGGCTGGTAGTAATCTTAGAACTGGGGCTAGTAGCCTTCTTGGAACTGGGACTGGTAGCCATCTTGGAACTGGGACTAGTAGCCTTCTTGGAACTGGAACTGGTAGCCATCTTGGAACTGGGGCTGGTATCCATCTTGGAACTGGGACTAGTAGCCTTCTTGGAACTGGGGCTGGTATCCATCTTGGAACTGGGGCTGGTATCCATCTTGGAACTGGGACTAGTAGCCTTCTTGGTACTGGGGCTGGTAGCCATCTTTGGACTGGGGCTGGGAGCCACTGTCTTAGAACAGGGACTGGGTGCCCTCTTAGGAGCTTCAAACGGGGCAGGTGTTTTAAAGACACAACGGGGAAGGATGTAGTCCCCTTCCATAGCCTCCCTGACTAGAAAGTCCTCATAGGAGGCTTCGTAGAGGTCCCATAGAGGATCCTCCTGGGCCCAGCCACCGTAACCCAGCTCACTCCCAGCCATATTTTGTAGTGGCGAGGTATTCAGTAACGATACTCCCAAGGTATGAAAGGAACAATAATATTTATTCTACACAGGGTATAAATACAAGGCAGCAACAGCTCAGGCGAAGGTATAGAGGGAATTCCAAAACACAATATAGAATCAACAATGCACAGGTCAGGCCAGAATATCAATCCAAGAGTATAGGCAAAGGTACTAGGGATAATCCGAGACAAATTACTTAATAATCAATGCAGAGGTCAGGCCAGAATAACAATACAAGAAATGAATGCTCAGTAGGAAGAAATCAATACTCACAATACCTCGCAAAGAGGCAATGGTGAGTGTGTGGCTTAAATAGGACTGGTTGCAAGCAGGTGAATGGAATTTGGGTGATTGAGTCCGGGTTATGGGAAACGTAGTTCTGAGGAGGCAAGACCAGGGAAGCTGTAGTTCACAGGGAAGAAGATCTGGGGAATGGGAAATGTAGTTCTGAGCAATGTAGAATAGGGAAGTGGCAGTTTCCAGGGAAGGGGAACTGGGGAACGTTACAGTAGGTTGAGCTGTACTCTCTGCCCAGACTCCTTCGTCATCAGGATTGATTACATGGTCCACCACAGTGACCCTAATTTCATAATTTTTATGTTGATTGCCTGCTCCCCTTTCTTGTGATCATGGTCCTCGTCCTCTTCCTCCTCTTCCCCTTTCTCTTTCTCATCTTCCTCTTCCCCGTTCTGCCTCCCCCTTTGCATATTTTCCACGAAATAGGTGAGATTAGCTAGACGGGCAGGAAGTAATTTTTGGCAGGGGGTGCTGGCGGGGGGGAGATGGCAGGGGACGGTGGGTAGAGTCTAACGATACTATGTTACACAGGCTCCAGGCTCAAAGTGTTGTGTCCAGACCAGCCCAGAGGAGGGATGTACCTTAGCACTGGTGTTATAGTGTGTGATGTAGACTAAGTGTTGTGTCCAAACCAGCCCAGAGGAGGGATATACCTTAACACTGGTGTTATAGTGTGTGATGTAGACTAAGTGTTGTGTCCAAACCAGCCCAGAGGAGGGATGTACCTTAACACTGGTGTTATAGTGTGTGATGTAGACTAAGTGTTGTGTCCAGACCAGCCCAGAGGAGGGATGTACCTCAGTGGGTTGAGTAGGGTGTCTAGCAACCGGAAGGTTGGTGGTTCGATCCCTGGGTCCTCCTGACCAAGTGTCGAGGTGTCCTTGAGCAAGACACCTAACCCCAGCTGCTCCCGACGAGCTGGCTGGCGCCTTGCATAGCTGCCACCGCCGTCGGTGTATGAATGAGTGAATGAATGGGTGAGTGTGAGGCAATGTAAAGCGCTTTGAGTGGCCATTGGTTAGAAAAGCGCTATATAAATGCAGTCCATTTACCTATACAACTTCTACTTTTGTTTTACATATGTTTATGGTTTCTGTACAAATTCACAAATGGCATATAGTTTTGCCTTTGAATTCTGTACTATGGTAATTAGAGTAATGATTTGGAAAAATAAATATTCTGTTTCAGCATCTCATTGGGGTTTACTGTGTTTCAAACCCTCAACAGATTTACTTTCACTAGAACATTGTATGGAACTTTACATTTAGTATAATGAATGCCAGAAGAGCTTTAGATTTAGAACAACAGTGTTTACATGGTATATCTGAAAATGTACTATTCTGAAAGAACTGTTTGCCATTTGATGCAAATGCGTCATTCTGACATGTGTTAATGCATTTTGAATGCAGTGTTACGTTTTGAAGGAGATGTGAGGCATTTTGCATTTTGTGTGTGCAGTTTTGGGAACTGTGTGTGGAGTTTTGAAAAAAGTAGAAATAGTTTTGAAAATGTGTGTAAGCAGTTGGAAAAAACTGTAGTGTAGAAATGCTGACCATGTTAATTACATTTCTATTTGCAATTATGCATTGTTGCAACTCACATAATTGGATTGCATTATTTTCTTGCCCTAGTTCAACGATGGCAAGCTATTGATGTTGAGTGAAGAGCCGTTCCTTTCCACATTGAAGATGTCATTGGTTAGGTTATTTTTCACATATAGTACTTTCAAACTGTACATAGTACTGTAACATCACAATGGTATTCCTTTACATATACTTCCCAGCACTGCCCCTTTTCGTATAGTACAGTTAGTACAGAAATACTGTAATATGATACAGAATCATGTGACACATACAGTAGGTACAGTCTGGAGTAGAAACTTAAAGATATACCTGTTCTCCAGTCAGAATGTCCTTATTATCGATGCTAATGTGTAATGACTGAAGTTAGGGTGGACTCTTTGCCCAGCCTCCCTCATGGACAGGCCATGATTTATCACATGGTTCACCAGAATAGCCCTGATGTTATCTGATACACGTCTCCGCACTGGTCCTCGTCTTTGTCCTCGTCCTCTTCCACATTCGACTCCTCTCTCTCTTTGTCCTCCTCTTACTCTGACACTCATAACCTCCATGCTTGCGAAGTTCTCAAAATGGCTAACCTGAGGCCTTTTTGTAGTGGTATGCCTCAGACCGATTGGTGTTCTGTTTTCTGTGTGTTTTCAGGTGTGCGTATATAAGTGACTACAATTGCCAGATGAATTTTGCATTTTGAACAGGGTGTTTTCCCAATGACAACAGGAGATTTCATTTTTGAACATAGTGTCTAATGTAAGAAAACATTTGTAGTGTTTCACAATAAGTATGTTACAGAATTGCGAACAAAGTGCAAAGTTGACAATTTGTTTAAGCTAAGGTTACACTGGGTTTAAGATGTGCTACAATCATTTTAGGTATTGAGGCTTTGGTCTAAGTATTCCTTTTGAGTGTGTAAGCAATGGGCAAAAGCTGTAAATAGGGTCAGTGAAACAAGCATGCAACTCAGATGTAAGAATTACACCATATGCAAAGACATTATTATCAGCAACATCAGTGCTAGAAGGAAGAACAAGAAATAGGAATAGAAACTCCTTAATCATTGCCTCATAGTGAAAACTGCTGAATTATATCCTTTTTTACTGTAATTGTTTTAAAACAGTTTTGGCTGTAATGATGACAGAATGTAAATCCAATATTTATTTATTTCAGGGACTTGAGGATACAGGAGAAATAAACCAGAAGTATACTGAATATTCTTAATATGTATGACGATAGAACCCGTCAGGGGCAAAGCTCAGAATCTATTATCAGGCAGGCGTGGGTGAAACAGGAAAGAGGGTAGTCAGACAGGCAGGAAGGAAGTGGGAGTCGGATACTCAGACTGGCAGGACAGAGGCTGGCACATGGTTCTCAATAAAGGTGGGGTTTGGTAAACGGAAGGCTTCTCCAAATCTCACAAAACTCACGAACAGGAATAACTAGGTCAAACCAGGAGATAACAATCAGTATGAAAGGGTGTGTACTTAGAATACCTCGCACTGAGGGAATGTGAGGTGGTGGCCTACAGTATATACAGATCAAGGGGGAGCAAGTGTTCAATCTTCAGGTGATTGGGACCGGGCTATGGGGGTGCGTTTATGGCTGTGTGGAACTTGTGTGATGCTGGTGGAGGTGGATGGTGCATTCAGGTGAGTTGGGGAAGCAGATGACGGAGCAGAAGATGTAACAATGGCAGTATACAGTACTCTTTCACACAGAGTGACATATTATAGTAGTTATTTACAAAGTTAATAAGAAGCCACAACTAAACCCTAAACAACTCCTTTCTGAACTACTCTACATGACATGGATTTGCATTTCCAGAGCATTAATGATCCACTGTTCAAATAGCCTAATAAGGTAAATTAGTTAGCTGGGTTAGGCAAGGTGGCTTGGTGTTTAAGACATCTGACTGGTGTCCGTAAAGACCCTGAAAACTGAATCCCTGATCACCAAGATGAAACCTCTGTCTTTCTGTCTGTGAACAAGGCCGTTAATCCTATGTGACATGTTCACTCTATATCAAGCTTGATAGCTGTAAAAAATGACATCGGGGCCAATGTTATTCAGAAGTTGATTAACTAAATTTGCAATTCCGCGAAACACTACACACAACTCTAAATGTGTGAGCACAAATGTCTCTGAGAAAACACTTGTGCCCTTTGTGAGAAAACATGAGTCACCAGAGAGAACTCAAAGTACCAACAGTCTACAACCCACTTCACCAGTACAAACCCAGTTCACCAGTACAAACCCAGTTCACCAGTACAAACCCAGTTCACCAGTACAAACCCAGTTCACCAGTACAAACCCAGTTCACCAGTACAAACCCAGTTAACCAAACTGTGCACACAGTTTTGCTGTTCTATCAACTATAAAAAAGGCCACAAGGGGGATGGTTCAGGAGAAATGGAGCAAAAAAGAGTAGATGGAGAAGAGGTAGGGGAAAACGTAAAGGATGAGGACGGTGAGACCTCAGGAGTCATCAGGACATTCAGGACTAGCAACTGGTGAATGTGTATGAAATGACCCGGCACAAGATATGGCTTTCAAATTTCCACAAGAGCACTGCATGTTTGCACATGACATTGTAATGTTTCATACAGGGTTGAGAGAAGACCACCTGCTGGTGTGAGAAACCGTCTCTTCACCCAAGAACACGATGCTGAAACATGGTGTTTCTTCATGCCGTTTGTTACTTTCTCCCATGAGGGGAGGGGGTGTCAAACCCACTGCCCAAAGACACCTTACCATCAGTGAAAGAGGTATGGAGTCGTAGGTGCAATGCGATGGTGATGATGACAACCTGTGGTTACTCCTGGACAACAGAGTCAGTAAAACCAAGGCAAGGCAAGTTTATTTATATAGCACATTTCATACACAATGGCAATTCAAGGTGGTTTACATAAACAGGAAAACATAAAAATGTAAAACAGATTAAAGATAAAATTAAAGCAATTAAAATAAAAATGAAAAACAATTAGAAAATAGTACAGTTTAAGAAATAAAAGAGACTGAACAAACCATATAAAATATAGTGCAATCAGTTCGGACTTAGCACAGTGTTCATTCAGTAAATGCGTAGCTAAACAGATGTGTTTTGAGTCTGGATTTAAAGGTGACTACTGTTGGAGCACATCTGATTTCCTCTGGGAGCTGGTTCCAGCTGCGGCTGGCATAGTAGCTAAAAGCAGATTCTCTACATTTTGAGTGAATCCTTGGTATCTCTAGCTGATGTAATCCTGATGATCTGAGTGATCTGTTGGGTTTATATTCAATGAGCATATCTGCAATGTATTTAGGCCCTAGGCCATTGAGTGATTTATATACCAGTAATAATACTATGTGACTGGGTGTAACGTATAAACACTCCCGGACAGGCAGTCCACACTATTAGACGTTTATTTAAACAGTGTCAAAGTGTTTCTCATTAATAGCAGGCTAGAATGGTCTGAAGGGATAGCAGAAGGAGAAACACCGGGCGTGGCAGTCAGTTCAGGTGAGGGCTCGATACACAGATTGGGTAGTCAGGACAACCAGGAGTCAGTACACAGAATCGCTTACTGGATAGACAGGTAGGAGTAGGCTGGATCGGAGTCGGGTATGCAGGCAGGCGTCGGTACACTGTGTAGATATAAATCCAAGGCAAAGGCACAAAAAGGAAATCCGAGAGCAGGTAGAGTAATCCAGAAACAAAAGCGTCAGACCAGTAACAGTGAATAAATATTTCAAAAAGGCTCAGTATGCACTACGCTGAACAACAATACCTCACAATGAGGGATAGAAGTGTGTTTGCTTAAATACTGTCAGGTATGTGCACAGGTGTTAGTACTCTGGTGATTGTGACCGGGTTATTGGGATGCGTTCAAGAGGATCGTGGTTTTGTGTGATACCTTTCTGGGTTTTTGCTATTGCAGGCCTAGAGGAGTTGGCAGATGAGACAGAATCCCCCTCCCCAAGGGCGGCTCCAGAAGCCCGGGAGGACCGGGACACAGGGCGACCACGGGGCCGAGGACCCGGGCTGGAAGGATGGTCACGATGGAAAGCAGCAATGAGTGCAGGATGAAAGACGTCAGACGCCGGTATCCAAGATCGTTCCTCGGGGCACTTCCAATCCACCAGGTATTGTAAAGTGCCCTGACGCCGCCGAGAGGCCAGCAGCTCACGAACCGTATAGGCAGGGCACCCCTCGATGTGCAACGGAAGAGGAGGTTTCCGGGCCGCCACAGGCGGGTGCAAGGGGCTGTAGTTAACAGGCTTAAGCAGAGAGACATGGAAAGCAGACGCCAAGCGATACTGCCGAGGTAAAAGCAGGTCATAGGTAACAGGATTGATTCTCTTGATGATTTTAAAAGGACCGAGAGCTTACGTGAGGGCAACTGACCCCGAATGTCCCGAGTGGACAGCCACACCCGCTGAGAGAGAGGTGTTGGTCAACGGCGCCTATCCGCACGTCTCTTCTGCGATTGTGAGGCACGATCCTGATGGCGATGGGCAGTGTCCCACACACGAAAGCTTCTGGTAAACCATCGTAAAAATCCACCAACTCTGTTGTTTATTAAAATGCTTTATGTTTATTTGTATGATCCTTCTTTCCAGCCCTGTTATGGATCATTCACTGTTTCAAATATTGAATGCACTTACTACTGAGTTGTGGTTATTTCACATAGTTTCTCTTAAATATTTGTTCTTACTGTAAGTCACTCTGATAAGAGCATCTGACTAAACTGTAAACCAGACAGCCTTCTGGGCCTGAGGCGTAAATACACATACAAAGAAAACATGCCAGAAGTGTTCTTGTATTACTACCTGCCTAATCACTTAAGCAGAGAGCCTGTATGCAATGCTGTCTAGTCCAGCCTGGTTCTACACAGTCCTACTGTAAAATAGAAAGGTGCAGAAGAGCCGTTGTTGGATCCATTGGCAGCTTTTGGCCGTGGTGAGCTCTCTACCAAATTCTGTTCCTCACAGAGCAAAAAAAAGCACATGTACATAACTATTCACAGTCTTTTCCATGACACTCAAAATGGAGCTCAGGTCCATCCCATTTCCACTGATCATCTTTGAGATGTTTCCACAACCTGATTGGAGTGCACCTGTGGTAAATTCAGTTGATTGGACATGATTTAGAAAGGCACACACCTGTCTATATAAGGTCACACAGTTAACAGTGAATGTCGAGCCAATCTTACTGTAGTAGTCTGGGTGATAGGACTAGACAATAGTGAACGTGGATTTCTGTATTAGGGTTAAGTTTAGGACTTGAAAATAGTGAACATGGATTTCTGTATTAAGGTCAGGGTTAGGACTGGAAAATAGTGAACATGGATTTCTGTATTAGGGTTAAGTTTAGGACTAGACACTAGTGAACATGGATTTCTGTATTAGAGTTAGGGTTAGGACTGGACAATAGTGAACATGGATTTCTGTATTAGAGTTAGGGTTAGGACTGGACAATAGTGAACATGGATTTCTGTATTAGGGTTAGGTTTTAGGTCCCAACAAGCTTCCATTAACTATCAGCAGCCAGAATGGAAATCCACAATGTTTCTGCGAGTATAAACTTTTCTAGCCTTCACCTGTTAAAGTCAATCAACTTCAATTTCAAATCAGCTTAGAAGAGTTCATGGTTGTTCAAACACCTCAGCAACGTCAGAGTAAAAGCTAAACACTGGAATTTACTCCACTAGACTAATAGATGGTCTAAAGCAGTGGTCCTCAAACCCTTCCATGGAGGGCCTAGTGTAGGCTGGTTTTTGTTTTTTCCCTTCAATTAGAGCATAATTAAGACCTAGACTGCCAGGTGAGGGGAGATCCTAACCAATTAGTGAGCTACTCCATCAGGCTTGTACAAGGTAAAAGCAAAAACCTGCATGCACTAGGCCAGGGGTATTCAACTCTAACCCTACGGGGTCCGGAGCCTGCTGGTTTTCTGTTCTACCTCAATATTAATTGGACTCACCTGCTGTCCCAGGTCTAAATAAGTCTCAGATTATAGGGTTGCAATGAAAAAGAGGAATGGATCTGGCTTCGAGGTCCAGAGTTGAATACCCCTGCACTAGGCCCTCCATGGAAGGGTTTGAGGACCACTGGTCTAAAGAGTCCATAAACCTTTCCAGACCTTAGTTATCATCTAATTGAGAATACATGTATAATGGTCCATACAGGGTGACCAAACATTTACATGTGTCATATTGGCTGTTATTAATTATAATTTATTTTTATTAACAATCTGTCACATCCTTCCCTCAGGGAGAGGCTGATGTGCCATGGGGTGCTGGCACCCCCCTGTGGTCATTCCCAGACATTGCTAGTATCAACATAACTCCATACCTGGACAAATTCCGTATTTGATTATTACAGACATGTTTACATTCTCCTCATTCTCTACCACTGTATATATTAGCTCCTACTACCCACTTTGTCATTGTCTTACATTCAATGTGTGAATACTTGTATAGCCTACAGTATTTTACTTTCTTTGTTTTATTTTCTAGGGGGAACATAGTTTGCTTTCTAACTGTAGTCAGTAAGTCTCTACTGTACAGTAAAATTGTACACAACCGGGGTTCACAACCACAGTTTGATTGACACTCTGTGCCCTTCTGTGCCTCCTCTGTGTCAGCTCTACAGTGGCATAGTGCTTAGAGCATCTGACTGTAGTTCATAGGCACCGGTTCAATCCCATAACCACCTAGGCAACAGCTTTGTCATTCTGTCTGTGAGCAGGACAGTTAACCCTATAAGAATTTGGTTTAAGAGAGGTTAAATTACAGTAACATTGTTTTTTTGTTTTGTAATATTTGCCTATTTTCCTCCATTCCCAATTCCTACTAACCCTGCCTTGTTGGCAGTTCCACAACTCCTTGGAGAGATCTGTGTAATGGCGAGGGAATCACATGATTCATCTAACCAGATGTTACCCAGCTGCCGATCATGCATGGGATGATTACGTTAGCACACAAGGAGTTGCTGAAGAGTGACGTGGCAGGATAGAAAATCTGATTTATCAAACCCAAATCCCAGGCAGGGCTATGCCAATTTGCGCTGCCTCATGCAGGAAGTCCGGGGAAAGTCAGAGAACCCATAGTCAGGCTCGAACCACTGACTATCATGACGTAGACTGTCGTGCAATGCAGCTATGCCACGCGGACCCCCCAAAATTACGGTAAGTTAAAAAATTTAACATCCTCAGTATACTATGCTTTAAAATGTTCTGTCAATTTAAACAAAATAAAATATATTTCCACCCCCTCCAAAATGGCATTATCTAAAATAAAAACTCAAAGAAATGTCAATTTAAACATACAAGACAGTAAAAGGGCAAAGCTTTGATTCATAATGTCATAACATTCAGCATTGTAAAATGTCACATCCATAACAAAAACATCACAATCATAAAAAGTGTAAGCTAACAGGAAGTGAATATTTCATGTTCACAGGGTTGATTCATTCTGACCGTTATCATATTGGAACTGGTCTGGACGAGACTCTGTTGTTGAATGTAAACCTAAAAGAGAGTTATGGAAAGAAAGCAGCTCTTTAAAATGTAGGCTACACAGCTTTACAATGTTCCCTAATGCTCATTTACTTTGTTTGTAGAAGAAAGCTTTTAAAATATATATATATTTTTGTGATTTTTCTATATTTCTCCCTACAAAATGACCTCCAGCCGGCTACTGGTGTGGATGTTTCTGACCAAACTGTCAGAAACAGACTCCATGAGGGTGGCTTAGGGCCTGACATCCTCTAGTGGGACCTGTGGTGCTCACAGCCCAGCATAATGCAGCTTCACAGATGAGAGCAGGTTCATAATGATCACATGTAGCAGACGTGAAAGAGTCTGGAGACACCTTGGTGACTGCTGTTGTCATGTTTTGGGATTGGAACCATGTAAGTTGGGGTTATTTAGATGGGTATTCTGTTTATGTCTGTTTATTGTGTCATTAGGTCTAGCTCCATCTTGTGGCCAGTTAGGGACATACTCCCCATTCCAGTACTCATTATAGACCTCTATAATTCTCTATGTTCATTCCTGTCTTAGTTTAGTCACACTTTACCATTCACAGCTGATCGTTGTTACTATTTAATGTTGTATATCTGTTCCTCCTCTGCTCCCTGTGTTTGTCCTTCATTGTTTGGTGTGAGTCCGTACCTGCTGTGGTAAAGTAAGTAATATATATATGCTTGTATTTCAGTTGCCTTGTGAGGCGTGGCTTATTATGTTATGGGTGAATGTTGCTCAGTGATTATTCATACTGCCAGAATCTGGCATTTACTTTTACTTAATAAAGTAACATTCTGCCTGTTACAGCACTTTTACAGCTATGCTGCCTGCAACATCATCCAGCGTAACTGGTTTGGTAGTGATTTGGTGATGAATGACCCAATGTGGTGTCCCCCTCCTGGCTGGATTGTGTCAGTGACGCAGACTCGTTGTTATGTATTGGTTTCCCCACAGACGGTCTTGTTATTCATTGTTTACACCTGCTTCAGTCATTACCAATAGATCACCTGGATTCATTCTCAATCATCCGCAGCTGTTTTCACTCACGTCATGAATTTAGTTGCAAGTTTTGTTTGACCAGCTGTCGGTCATTGTCGATGTGTAATGTTGTTCGTCAGGTGTAGTGGTGTTTTCTACTGTATCCATTATGCCTCATTTAGGTATTTTATTGTATTAGTGTGTTTTTATATTAAATCACCATTTAGTTTGACTCCCTTATTTGTCTACTCTTCTCTGCTCTAGCATACAACCCATTATAACAGTCAAGATTTTGATCCTCAATAGATTTCGTTCATCGAGACCCGATGTGTGATTTGAGTGTTCCGTTAATTTTGTTCTTATAGTGATCTAAAGACAGAGGATATTTATCTGACTAATCTGCTTGTAGAAACACTGTATAAAGAGCTCACCTGTAGTTCTGCAGTATTTCACCATCAGCATGATGGACACCAGTAAATATGGAGACATCACCAGTAGACCACACAGCATCCTGGGTACCAGAGAGACCGAGACCAGGGAACCTACAGACAAAAACAGTTTTAAACCACACAGCATCCTGGTACCAGAGAGATGGAGACCAGAGAACCTACAGACACACACAGGTTTAAACCACACAGCATCCTGGGTAGCAGAGAGATGGAGACCAGAGAACCTACAGACAAAAACAGGTTTAAACCACACAGCATCCTGGGTACCAGAGAGACCGAGAACAGAGAACCTACAGACACACACAGGTTTAAATCACACAACATCCTGGTACCAGAAATATGGAGACCAGAGAACCTACAGACACACAGGTTTATATCACACAGCATCCTGGGTACCAGAGAGACCGAGACCAGAGAACCTACAGACACACACAGGTTTAAACCACACAGCATCCTGGGTACCAGAGAGATGAGACCAGAGAACCCACACACACACAGGTTTAAACCACAGAGCATCCTGGGTACCAGAGAGATGGAGACCAGAGAACCTACAGACAAAAACAGGTTTAAACCACACAGCATCCTGGGTACCAGAGAGATGAGACCAGAGAACCCACAGACACACACAGGTTTAAACCACACAGCATCCTGGGTACCAGAGAGATGAGACCAGA
>JACXGM010007845.1:12960-30024 GCA_016801145.1 Umbra pygmaea | reverse complement strand
ATATTACTTACTTGCAGTAAAGGGTAAGATCAGTGGAAAGAGTCCATAGTCTTTCATGTAGAGGTTTGTTTGTTCCTTTATCTTCATGTAGACGTTAACGTAAAGCACAACCAAAATAGATTGTTGTATATGCTATATAAGCATTACTTAACCACAATTGGCCATTGATGAATGTTCTTTGTTTGCTATTGAAAACATAATCCCCTTATGTATCAATCTAAAAATACTAATTAGTGCTGATTAAACATTACTTAACCATAACTGAGTTATTAATGCTATTTTTTGCCTTATTGTAAAGTTGGAAACATAAACACCTTAAGTAACACTTGATAAATGCTTAATAGTGCTGAATAAGCATTACTTAACCGTAATTAACCAGTTATTAATGCTATTTTTTGCCTTATTGTAAAGTTGGAAACATATACACCTTAAGTAACACTTGATAAATGCTTAATAGTGCTGAATAAGCATTACTTAACCATAATGAACCAGTTATTAATGCTGTGTGACATATTTAAACTATCACAGTCATTTAACATTAGTGAACCAACTGGCTATATATTGTACATGACAAACATAACTTATCCACACAAAAAAGATGGAGACCTTATGCTATGTTAAATTAAAATTTTTTATATTTTTTTCAAGTAACAACAAAATAAATTCACCCGTCAAGTTTTTCTCACATGGTAGCCACATACATGTTATGGTGAAAAAAAATGTTTAACTAGAATTTAACACATTTTAACTGTCTGTACAATCACTAAAATTCGGTATTAACTGTTGGGTGAACTTTATAACTTTAACTTTAACAAAACAAATATCAGCATGAGTGTTCATTTTCTTTTTATCGGTAGAAGATCTCTCTCCTCTTTCATTTGCTGTATTCTTTTTTTAATTGCTTCGTCAGCCTCAACAACTTGTTTGCATTGCTCTGCAATGTCCACAAGCTTTCTCCCCATGAGTTGTTTCACCAGTTCACTGTATTCTTCAGGTGCAGCAATTGCCAGCTCAGCAATTGCTGCGGTTTGGCTGATAGTATTGCGATCTACTCCAAATCTCTTGAATGCCTCTGCCATGGACTTCCCCTTCTGGAAAATCCGCAGAACAGTCTGGTATCTGCGCACCACCTCCGATGGTTCACCAACTAATGTAAACACATAACAAGTATGAGAATTACCTCACTTGAATAATGAATGGCAAACACATATCAAATGTAAGGTGTAGTTATGTTCAAAATTATAGCAGTATGTTCAAAAAAGTGAGAATCTCACAATCCTTATAATAGCTTTTATTTCCATACACACAAATACATTGGGATACACTGCACAGTCTATTACAAATCAAAACATAAAGAGAAAAATTATCAAATTTGATATGACTTTACAGAAAGTGAAGAAAAAGAAAGTTTGGCCACTCCATAATGTTAATGTTGTTGATCTGGAACCAATATGCTACTTGCTTACTGGTTTGTTTGGGGTCATTGTCTTGTTGGAACACCCATTTCAAGGGCATTTCCTCTTCGGCATAAGGCAACATGATCTCTTCAAGTATTTTGGTGTATTCAAATTGATCCATGATCCCTGGTATGAAATAAACAGGCCCAAAACCCTAGTATGAGAAACATCCCCATGTCATGATGCTTGCGCCACCATGCTTCAGTGTCTTCAGTGTACTGTGGCTTGAATACAGTGTTTGGGGGTTGTCTGACAAACTCTGTGGCTTCTACACCCAATGAAATCAATCTTGCTTTAATCGGCATGGTGAGAATTTAGCCAAATACAACAGAACTTTTATTTTTCCTGTTAAGAAAAGTTAATGTCAAGGTGTAGGTTGGTGTATGGAGAAAGGGAGACCCAATGCAGATTGGCAGTTGTTTGTATTTAATATAATGATGCCTGCAGGAGACATACACAATCAGGATACAGGGTACAACCAAAGCGAGTGCACTACAAGTATACATTAACAGCCTACGTGCTCTTTACAGCGGCACATACACTGTTTAGCTAACATATAAATGTACAGAGCGTAAGCAATACTTCCAAACTCTAGCAACTCACTTGTCACAACTTACAGAACTGGGTAGCTCCTAGATAGTCTTCACCACACAAAGTAACGTATCATTCCTCAATGCCTGACACCTTACTCTAGCCTGGACAGCCTTTAAATAATAAACAACTAACAGACTAATAGAACAGTGCTGAGCATAATAATACTCATTAGAACTACAAGACACAGCGTTACCCAACCTAGCATCTGCTAAGTTAACAAGAGGTGTTGCAACACTTAAAGGGACATTTACACAAAACCAAAAACACCATGCAATGCACTGAATACTAACTAACTAACACAAAATGCATAGAATAAGTTGCTGGTGGACAAAGAAGTCCTGCCATGTTTATCAGTCCACAAAATGTTGCACAGTTTCTCTTTAGGCCAGTCAATGTGTTCTTTGGCAAATTAAAACCTCTACAGCACATCGTCTGTTCAACAATGGGACTTTGTAGGGTCTTCTTGCCAATAACTTGGCTTCACATAGGCGAATTGTTACAGTACTCACAGGTAACTTTAGTTCTTGTTTTATTCACACTGGAGCTGATCATTGGCTGGAGCTGACTATGATACATTCGAATGCTGGTTTTCCATTTTCTGGTTTTGGTTGCCATTTTAAAGAATTTGAGATCATTTCAGCAGAGCAGCCTATCGTTTTCTGCACTTCATTATGTTTTCCCCTCTTCCATCAACTTTTTTAATTTAGCATATGCTGTTCTTCTGAACAATGTCTGGAAATACCCATTTTACTTAGAGAAATGCACTATTTGTCCTTGAATATGGCCCACCTGTTTGACAACTGTTTTTTCACAGAATTAATGACCTCACTGCTTGAACTACACACTGCTATTATTTAGAACATACCCCTTTCAATTAATCATTCAATTACACAGAATTAGCAGCATTCATGTCAGGACTGTTGGGTCTGTTGGTTTTCTATTACTCTACAGCACCTAATTTAAAATTATTTGACATGTCGAAATATGATTTCTACCAAAAAAAGTCATTGATCTGGTTACTGATGTTGGGCTGCTATTATTTTGAACACAACTCTATCCTGGGATGTGACAACAATAGGTTTGTGATCTGAGAACCGCCCAGGTCCAAAATGTCTGGAAACAGTAAGATCAAAACAGATGGGTGTACTTTGAATTCCAAAATAAAGGGTTTCATACATCAGAACTGAATCCCTTAGGGGTTAGAGTTGAAGATGTTTTTATCCTCCTTTTTACTTTGAAGTCACATCCTAGGATCTAGGATTAACTTATAACTCATCATTTCTAACATGACTTGATTCAGACGTAAAACAAATATGCTTCACCTACCTCGCTGACGGTAGTGATGCTTTCTGTCTTTTTGGCTTTTTTTCTCCTTCTTAGCCTTTTTACCCTTCTTCTTATATTTCATCCTCTTCTTCTTCTTCTCCTCCTCTGAATCACCTACATTTTTGTACATTTTTTATTATATCTTTTCATGTGACAACACTGAAGAAATGACACTTTGCTACAATGTAAAGTAGTGAGTGTACAGCTTGTATAACAGTGTAACCTGTGAACTCTGGTGAACTCCATGCCCAAGAGGGTTAAGGCAGTGCTGGAAAACAATGGTGGCCATACAAAATATTTTCACTTAGGGGTGCACTGACTTTTGTTGCCAGCGGTTTAGACCCTAATGGCTGTGTGTTTAGTTCTTTTTTCGGGCACAGCAAATTTACACTGTTATACAAGCTGTACACTAGGCCTGCACAATAAATCGTTTTAAAATCGCAATCTCGATTCACTTCTGTTCCCGATGTAATTTGAAATTACTTTGACTCAAAAAATTTTATGAAATGTCCTTGCACAGACATGTTCAAGGATTTCAGATAGAGCCTGTATCAGGGCCAAATTTAGTTTGTAGTATGTATTATGTCACTATTTTTGATAGCCTACTGTACTTAAATGCCCAGTATGTACTTTATTTTCTTTATTCATTGAAGACTCTATGTTTAGAGGCCTGTGGTGATGCGCAATGTGCTATAGTTGCCAAAAAAAATCTATGTTTGGTACTGCTAATTTGTTTTGTCATGGTTCATATGTGCAATAAACATTACACTTTGTGAGAAAAAAATTGTGGCAGAGAATCGTGATAACAATTCTAAGCAAAAAAAATTGCGATTCATATTTTTCCCCGAATCATGCAGGCCTACTGTACACTCTAGGGCTGGGCAATAAAATGATAACGATATGTCTCGGGATAGACACGTAATCAATATCAATAAAAAATGTGTTCGATAAAACGTTCAATAATTTCTTTTTTTTAATATGCTTCGTCGGAAGAATCCAGCGGTTGCGAAGCAATTTTTGTTGCATAAACAAAGCCAATCACGCTCTGGTAACCTAGCAACATAGCGAGTGACACGCTAACAGCCAATCATTTAACAGTGTCAAGTTTGGTTGCACAATATTATTGTCTCGTGAGTCATGTTGGATTCTTCAGTAACTGAAACTGATAAGTGCAAAATTAGTGCCGCAGCGAGTGAGGAAATTGTTGATAAATTATAAAAAGTCAGCTCCCCAGTATGGCAGTTTTTTGGTTTTTAAATGTCTAACCGTAGTCAGACCAATGTCATCTGCAAATTATGCAAAACCGTCGTCCCAACCCAGACTGGTAATATCACCAAAGTCAACAAAGTTTCTTTGTTTATATTTATCACTTTGCACTATTTTATTACACTTTATTAAGCATTTCTTAAGTATCCTTATTTTGCACCTTAGTGTAACAGATAATTGTTAAGTGTTCATTGGGATTTTAGACTTTCAATGGTTGTGTTGACATTTCTTCCTTTATAACTGAGGGGATTATGCTCAGTGGAAGATTAAATTTAAAATAAAAATGTGTAAATTTAATATTTTTTTCCTGATCCTTATTCTAAATGGGTCATAAAACAGATCAATAACTATCGATATCGACCGATATGTAACACTTATATCGTGATAGAGTTTTCAGCCATATCACCCAGCCCTATTACACTCACTACTTTACATTGTAGCAAAGTGTCATTTCTTCAGTGTTGTTACATGAAAGTTATAATCAAATATTTATAAAAATGTGAGGGGTGTACTCACTTTTCTGAGATACTGTATACATGATGTATAATTCACAACAAACTGGGTTCAATACCTGTAGCTTACTCACCAACAGTAAGTTGAGTCCTTAGGAAATCTCTGTCCTTTGTCAGTGAGTCAACCTTCTCCTCCAGGTTCTCAATCTTTAATTTGTACATGGCTATTTCGGATTTGGCTTTTACAAGGTCTGCTTTTGAATAAGCAACAGTCACTGTTGGGGCCACTACAGTTTGGTCACCTACAATTAAGACAGAACATATTCCAAAATTAATACATTTTTGAGTTTGTACTTTTCCACCAATACATACACACATCTAAAGGATTATTAGGAAAACCCAGTCAATTTCTCTACAATTTTCTACTCAACCAATCACATGGCAGTTGCTTCAATGCATTTAGGGGTGTGGTCCTGGTCTAGACAATCTCCTGAACTCCAAACTGAATGTCAGAATGGGAAAGGTGATTTAAGCAATTTTGAGCATGGCATGGTTGTTGGTGCCAGACGGGCCGGTCTGAGTATTTCACAATCTGCTCAGTTACAGGGATTTTCACGCACAACCATTTCTAGGGTTTACAAAGAAGGGTGTGAAAAGGGAAAAACATCCAGTATGCGGCAGTCATGTGGGCGAAAATGTCTTGTTGATGCTAGAGGTCAGAGGAGAATGGGCCGACTGCTTCAATTTGTTTAAATGCCACGGCCTACCTGAGCATTGTTTCTGACCATGTCCATCCCTTTATGGCCACCATGTACCCATCCTCTGACGGCAACTTCCATTAGGATAATGCACCATGTTACAAAGCTCGAATCATTTCAAATTGGTTTCTTGAACATGACAATGAGTTTACTGTACTAAAATGGCCCCCACAGTCACCAGATCTCAACCCAATAGAGCATCTTTGGGATGTGGTGGAACGGGAGCTTCGTGCCCTGGATGTGCATCCCACAAATCTCTATCAACTGCAAGATGCTATCCTATCAATATGGGCCAACATTTCTAAAGAATGCTTCCAGCACCTTATTGAATCAATGCCATGTAGAACTAAGGCAGTTCCGAAGGCGAAAGTGGGTCAAACACAGTATTAGTATGGTGTTCCTAATAATCCTTTAGGTGAATGTAATTTATCATTGTAAAAAATGCTTCTGGGTTGTTTGTATTTCTTAAAACCAATCCCATCTATACTACTTCTTATTATTAATATTTGATATATAGAGCAGACACATTTTAATTGTAAATATGCATGGTTTATTAATATATTAGTGGCATACATAAAAATTACTTATGCAGCATAGATCAATTTTTATTCATGAAAAAAAGTACTTTACTTCTTGTATTCTTTTGCAGCACAAAGGTATTGGAGTTTTTAAGTTTTCAAAGTATCCCACTGAATCCGTTTTATGAATACAAAACATTATGTAGTGTAATGTTTTTCTTTTTTAAATACATTTTAAATTGATCAATACATTTTCTGTGATGTTGATATCTATATCAAATCTATTTTTAGTGTCAAATGCAAGTGAATCCATCAAAAAGTGAAGCCCTGATTGGGATAACAGAATTTATAACAACCATACCACACTTTTGTCTGAATATTTGAAAGTTAAAAATCTATTTTATTATATTTTAAAAGAATGTATGGTTTTAGATACCTATCAACATTAGCTAGCTTAACTGTAAGGTTTACTCAAGAGTTAATGCTAGCGGGCATGGCATCATTCAAAATGAATTACCATAAAGATAGCTAATGCTAGTAGTTGTTGATAATGTTAGGAAATCTTGACAAAACTTACCTTGTTCTCCAGCAGTTTGGCCTGTATTTTTCTTCTTCACCGTCCGTCGCGTTTGAATCGCTTTTTCAGGTGTTCCCTCCATTTTTTTTCAAACTCAATATCCACAGTCCACAATGACACAGTTGCAGAGCGCAATGTTGTGACGCAATTTCTTTCACCAAGTGTTTCGCCCTGTTCAGGCCAATTGTGCTGCGATTGGCTAGTAGGCTACTACAGCACTTTGATAGCTGAAAGAAGTTTTGACAGCAGACGTCTCCTGTAGCTGTGCGTCAATGCGCGCGAAGGGGACTTTAAATGGAAACAGATATACAGTTATACAAAAGGAGATCGACGAAATCTAGCTTTTACTTAAAATGTAAGTAAATAGTTATCTATTTATACAGTTCATGACTATTTGTGCATTCTTTACTTTCATGTTTCTGTAGCCCTGAGGGAATTTTGGGCTTATTTTTCCTATAACCACTATTGTTTATTATTTAATTGTTGTTTCTGTAAAATGTAGATTTCCTGTTGTTAAAAAACGAAAGGGGGTTTAAATAATGTTATGTGTAAAAGGAAAAAAATAATAATATTAAGTTAGTTAAAAGTGACTTACCTGGAGGAGCTCCAATGAGGTGCGGGGGTGAAAGGTCGAGGGGGGAAGAAGAATGGCGCTAGGAGTGAGACCACGTTAAAACAACATGGAAGAATGCAAAGTGAATGGGCGATATAGTAGATTAAATGGTTGACTACACGACGAGTGAGTTACAGTTATTCTACTAAATTTACAGTGTAATAGTGTGTGGGTTTGAGAAACTCGGTTAGAGATTATCATTGGTTAGGAGAAAGAGTGAAGGGCTAGTCAGCACGATTAAGCCACGTGAACTTTGCCGACAAGTAGCCTGCTCGGTTGCCTCTTTGTGCATTGTTTGCACAGGACCATTCACTCTTAGCTGTCAGACGAAGTCTTCAATCAACAGCATCGCAATCACCGCGTTTTCAAGGAAGGGATGACAATACGACTACCAGCGCTACTACGACTGTGAGTTTTTTCTGCGCCATGGCGCGAAGCGACCATTGTGTTTAAGGTCCCTCCGTTCCCAAGCCACGCTACAGGCCTGCATCGGATCTTTCCTCTGACTGTCGGGGTAATCATTACATTTCTTTGAGAGGACATTTAGTCATATGCCAGCTTATTATAAATCCTGTTGAGGAAGTGTGTTTGTAATTTGGTCATTGGAAATAATTGTGCCTCTGGTGAATTGCAGTATAGTAGGGTTGAACTGTATATGTATAACTGTTATATGTGTGTTTAGTAAATGGTTAAAACTTATTTGGGTCAATGACTTATCTTACATTGGGTTTGGAATATTGATATTGTGGATGTTTAAGGTAATATAATATTATTTATAATATAATTTTAAAGTAACTTTGGGCAGAGAGAAAGATAGTTGTCAGGAATGGCACAGTACTACAATACAATAGTATTATTGTTGATCATAAGAAGTGATTTTCCAATTGATGCTTATTGTTTGTATAGAATGTTGGAGTACTAAAGAACATAAAAAGTAAACATGCAGCTATTGACACCGTTAGCTTCATACACAGAGTGGGTATTTCTATTTAGCTATAAAGACACTAATATACATATTTATTAGTGTATTAAGTAAAATGTTGTCAGTAAAATGAATGATAATAAATAGGTAATAATTAGCATATTAAATTAGAGCATTAGTTATCGGTAGAGAGAGAGAGAGAGAGATCTCTGAGTAAATAGGAATCTGGGGAGCGCACTCCACACTTATAGCTAGACACGCTAGGGGGCGCTACATAAAATGGGGGCTCGTCCGGGATATGAATTAATGCAATTAACTAGTTTGTAATTAGATTATATTACCCGTTAGCAGTAGCTATTAATTGTATTAGCTTTCTTAAAGAAATCTAGCCGTACTACCTAAACAGAAATTATCATAATAAAAGAAAATGGAGGCTAAGTGTAGCACTGCAGAATTAGTTCAAGAGCTCAAAGACTGGTGCAGAAGAGAAGAGTTGGATGAGGCCCATTCACTCATGGTACTGATTTCAGAAGATGTTGAAAATACTCAGATTGAAGAAGCCCTGGGAACTATCAAAGCCTTAGGGCGAGTGAGAGTGAGAGGACGGACAGTTAGTCTGAAGCTGGATATTCACAGAGTGCTATGCGAGTGTAAAGAGATGGTGGACCCCACCACAGTCCCTCCTGAATTGATGCCAGAAGGCAAGACGAAAAAGTTGAGGATTGTTATAGCTTCTGAATGTACTGTTCCTTCGAGCCCATTACAAGCCTTGTTGGAAGACCCTCCAGAGAGTGGATCGGCCGAGTCCATTATTCGAGCGGTAGGTGATCTGTTAAATAAGATGGGGAAACCAGCCGGGGAGAACAGCAGTTACTGTCGTCTGAAAGTGTTCTCAGGTAATTTGCCAACTCCAGTGGGAGAAGAGTCTCTGGAGCATTGGTTAGAACAGGCCCACCTGATGGTCGAGGAGAGCGAGTGTTCTACCAAGGAGAAACGACGACGAATCATGGAAAGTCTGAAAGGTCCTGCGCTAACGGTGGTGAAGGCTGTGCGGACTGCTGACCCAGAGGGTGGTCCTGCTCTGTGCTTAGAAGCCATTGAGAGTGCTTTTGGGTCCGCTGAGGCAGGGGAAGACCTGTATTTTGCCTTTAGAATGTTACAGCAACAGGCAAAGGAAAAGTTGTCTGACTTTCTTAGGCGGATAGAGTTGTCATTGACCAAGGTAGTCCGTCGTGGAGGTCTCCCTACAAGCCGTGCTGACCATGCCAGGGTGGAGCAGTTGCTGAGAGGGGCAGTCCACTCCGATTTGATGCTGGTCCAGCTCAAACTCAGGGAAAGAAAGGAAAACCCTCCATCATTCTTAGAACTGCTGAGTGAGATCAGAAATGAAGAAGAGTACGAGTTATCCAGGATAAAGCTGAACACCTCGGTCCAGCGAGTTTACACCAGCCCGGCAATAGACAGTAGGCAGGATGAGGTTGAGCGTCTGAGAACCGAAATTCAAGAACTAAAGTCAATGTTCACTATCATGTGTACTTTGCCTAGCCAAGTTGTAGTAGATAACAAAAGCCCTGGGTCAACGACAAAGAAGCCTACCTCAGAGACGGGGGGGATGGTGAAGTGGCTGTTTTAAGAAAACAAGTGAAAAACCTGAAAAAACAAATGACCGGCCATCAGCATAAAGCCCCAGAATACCCTACTTCAGTTCTTCAAGTAGAACCATCAAGACAAGCCCATAGTGATATTAGAAGGCAGCCATCTAGCGACTCAGATGAGAACTTTTGTTATCGCTGTGGTGAAAATGGCCATTACTCTGGAAAATGCCAGAATACAGAGAATCAGGCCAAAGTGATTCCAAAGCTGATACGCGCACTTAAGAAAGCTAAACAGAGTGCTCCAACTTCTCAAGCCTCGGGCGGTCGTCCCACAGAGTGCTCCGCTAAGAAAAGTGAAGTAACCACCCTTGAAAGAGGCATTCATCAAGGATTGATCGGGCCCAGTTCAATCATTCCGGTAAAGATAAATGGCCAGTCCTGTGATGCACTTCTGGATAGCGGCTCTCAAATCACAATTATCTTCGAGACCTGGTACAAACAACACTTACCTGATGTCCCAATTCAGCCGGTGTCAGGATTGGCGATATGGGGTTTAAGCGACACCAGTTACCCGTACCTGGGATATGTAGTAGTGGAGATGGAATTTCCAGAGAAGGTCACAGGTGCAACAGAGACCCTTTCCGTTCTTGCTCTGATTTGCCCCAGTCAAAAAAGTCCGGAAAAGACCCCGGTGATCTTAGGCACGAATGCAAACTTGTTCCAGAGACTGTCCATGCTCTGCAGAGAGACCAGTGGGGTGGACCTTGCTCAGAGCCTGGGCATAAAGGCAAAGAATGCCGTGGAGAACATCGAACAACAAATCACAGAGGGTGAAGAGGAGGTCGTTGCATGTGTTAAGTGGATGGGTCCAGGCTCACTAACCTTACCTCCGGGTGTTGAGTGCTGCGCTATTGGTGAAGTGGAGATCAAGAGGCCTCTGGGGAAAGACACGTTGCTGGTTGAAGCATCACCCTTAGACCCTCAACTGATCCAGTTTGGAGACTCTCCCCTGTCACCACAATGGCAATCGCGACTTCGACAAAAGTTATGTGAGAGAGCAAGTGTATTCTCATTACATGAGTGGGATGTCGGCCTGGCAAAGGATGTGGAACACCATATCAGGATGACCGACGCAAAGCCATTCAGAGAACGTTCAAGACGTCTAGCTCCAGCAGACATTGACGATGTTCGACAGCACCTACAGGAGTTGTTAAAGGCTGGTATAATTAAAGAGTCACGTAGTCAGTATGCATCACCAATTGTGATAGCCAGGAAGAAGAATGGGAGGATTCGAATGTGCATTGACTACAGGACCCTTAACAGGCGGACAATCCCAGACCAGTACACGACTCCTCGCATAGATGATGCGCTCGATTGTCTAACTGGCAGCAAATGGTTCTCTGTACTCGATCTACGTAGTGGCTACTACCAGATCGCCATGGCAGAGGAAGACAAAGAAAAAAACGCTTTCATTTGTCCCCTTGGATTTTTCCAGTTTGAAAGGATGCCCCAAGGCATAACAGGAGCGCCTGCCACGTTCCAAAGACTGATGGAGAAAGCTGTCGGGGATATGAACCTTCTTCAGGTGCTAGTTTATTTAGATGACCTCATAGTCTTTGGACGTTCATTGGAGGAGCACGAAGAACGCCTTCTACGAGTGTTAGATAGGCTGGAAGAAGTAGGGTTGAAACTCTCCCTGGACAAGTGTCAATTCTGTCAACCCAGAGTGAAGTATGTGGGACACATAGTGTCCGCTGAGGGTGTTGCTACTGACCCTGAAAAGCTAGAGGCCGTCGCTAGGTGGCCTATGCCCACAGACCTTAAGTCACTGCGGTCCTTTTTAGGTTTCTGTGGGTATTATCGACGCTTCATAGCAAACTATTCGGCCATCATGAGGCCCCTCACGGAACTGACTAAGGGCTACGCACCTACCCAATGGGGAAGGAAGAAAGCGCCTGACAAGATCAAGTCGTATTTTAAAGACTCAGAACCATTCAGTGATCGATGGGATCAGTCTTGCACGGACGCATTCAATCATATTATCCGGTGTCTAATTAATGCACCGGTACTGGCATTTGCAGACGCTAACAAGCCATATGTCCTACACACAGACGCAAGTTTCAAAGGCCTCGGTGCCGTACTCTATCAGGAGCATCCAGAAGGGTTAAGACCAGTGGCGTTCGCCAGCAGAAGGTTGAGCTCTCCTGAACAGCGATACCCTGTACATCAGTTCCTGGCGTTAAAGTGGGCTGTCGTTGATAAGTTTCACGACTACCTCTATGGAGCCAAGTTCACCGTACGCACTGACAATAACCCCCTGACCTACGTCCTTACCACAGCCAAACTCAATGCGACAGGTCATCGTTGGCTGGCAGCCCTGGCTACCTACGATTTTGACGTAAAGTATAGACCTGGAAAAGCAAATATTGATGCTGACTTGTTGTCGCGCAACTTACCTGAAGACGGAGAGTGGGATAGAATGGCTCAGAACGTCGTGAAGTCCATCTGTAGGCGGGTGGAAGTGGATGTATACCCAAATTCATCCCCCAGATATGCCGAACAATTAGGAGCTTCGTCAGCCTGTATTCCAGAAGTGTATGCTTTTCCGGCTCAGTTACATCTCAGCTCATTGGAACAACTGTCAAGAGTGGACTTGATGATGGCCCAGAAGAGGGATGCTGTAATCAAATGTGTGATGAAGGCATTGCAAAGAGGAGTTTGGCCTAACAACAAAGACTTAGACCCAGAGATGTTAATGATGAAGCGGGAAGCTGACAGACTGGGGATGAGGGATGGACTTCTGTACCGAACAAGTAAGAAAGCGGCGGAGGAAACACTACAGCTTGTGCTGCCTGCTGAATTCAGAGAAGTGGTGTTGCACTCTCTGCATGATGAAATGGGTCACTCAGGGGGGGAAAGAGTAACGCAACTCCTACGAGCAAGATTCTACTGGCCCAAAATGGCTCATGATGCAGAGGACTATGTAAAGAATTGTGGATTGTGCATCACTCGCAAAACCCCTGCCAAGAAAGCTGCCCCTCTAAACCAGATTACCAGTAGTGGTCCTATGGACCTTGTGTGTATTGACTTTTTGTCAATGGAACCTGACAGAGGAGGCATTAGTAATGTACTGGTCGTGACCGATCACTACACTCGATATGCACAAGCTTTTCCAACAAAGAATCAGACTGCCCTAACCGTAGCTAAGACCCTAGTCCAAAAGTATTTTGTCCACTATGGTTTACCGGTTAGGATCCATTCTGATCAGGGACGAGATTTTGAATCCAGACTGATCAAAGAGCTGTTGTCAATATTGGGCATACGGAAATCACGCACAACTCCGTATCACCCTCAAGGGGATCCACAGCCGGAGCGGTTCAACCGTACGCTGCTGGCTATGTTAGCTATGTTAGCTATGTTAGGTGAGGAGAAGAAGAGATCCTGGGGTCAGCATGTTGCCTCATTAGTGCACGCGTACAACAGCACAAAAAATGATGCTACAGGATACTCTCCCTACTATCTGATGTTTGGTAGGGAAGCTAAACTACCTGTTGACCTGTGTTTTGTTACATCGAAAGCTGAAACTGAAGAGAGGAACAATGGGCAGTACGTTGAGAGCCTAAAACGTGACCTACAAAGAGCTTATCAGCTGGCTAGCCAAGCTGCTGACAAGACTCACTTGAGGAACAAGAGAGCCTATGATCAAAAGGTCAGTTTTCAGAAAATACAGGAAGGAGATCGTGTATTTCTAAAGAATCTAGGACTAAAGGGGAAACATAAACTAGAAAGTCGATGGAGTTCCATACCCCATGTGGTAGTAGGACAGATGCCTAACTTACCTGTTTTCCGGGTGAGACCGGAAGATGGAAGAGGTGGAGTAAGGACCATTCATCGGGATCACATCTTACCTATTAGGCAGGCGGTGAGAATTCCAGTGGAGAAAGCCTGTGAAGAAACCACTGTGAAACCTAGAACACGTTCAACCCCAACAAGACAAAAAACACAGATTCGAAGTACATTTCATTTTGTCCTTGTTTTTACCCATTGCTATTGTAGTTAGCTAGTGTTAAGATGTTTTTCTAGTACTATTTTAATACTGTGTTGATTAATCATACATTAGGTTATGCTCCTTTAAACCGATGTGCTAGCTAGTCCCATCTCACTTTAATTATGTAAGCATCTATTAACTTGTTTTCAACTGTTCCAATGAAAATGCATTGCTAGGTAAAGAGGACGTAAAGGGGTTGAGTGTTTGTGTGTGGATTTTTTATTTGTGTGTATGAAAGGTTAACAATTCACCAAATTTACTGTGTCTCTACAGGTGTCATGTTGAAAAAAGTAAACAGAAAGTTGCTGTCCCTCTTCCAAGGGAAAACAACTAAGAAGAGGACTTTGAAGTTAATGAAATGGCTCCAAAAAAATATATACTGAAAAAAAAAGTACACTGTGCAAAGTGTCATCATAAAATGAAGCTCAGACCTGCCCGCAAAGCTGACTTCTTTGAATGGTTTGTAACCTTTTATTATGAAAAAAAATCAAAATGTGCTACATAATCAACCAATCTGAGAATTGAAGAAGGCCCACTCTGATTGACTGTTCGTCTCCAATTAGATTGCAAGTTTTAAAACTAATAATACTTAATTACATAGGGTCTGTAGACTGAACAGGCACAAGGGAAGACCCACAAGAAAGTCAGTGATCATGAAGATCATTGTTTGAGAAGTCTAAATCCAGTCTGTCCGCTTGGATGACATTCATCTACAGGTACATTTTACCTCACAAATGTTATGTTCAGGTGGGTTAAGATAATGGTCCACGGATAAAAATGTTTTGTAAATATATGTATCGTAATCTTATTTGGAGAGTAGTAGATAATCTCCACAAATACAACTCTATGCATTTATGTAGAATAAATGTTAGACCACTGACAATCAATCATATTTAACTGTTATTACATTTTGACCGTAATGGTATGGAGGGAATTGTTGAGATACTTGTTTAACTTAAAGCTTATTCATTTGTGTTATTTTACACCGTGTTTCATATCATTATACTAATGATATTTTACACAGATATACCTGAATAGTAAATTACAGTCAGTATCATTTTCAAGTCACCAATTGTCAGGGTATAAGTCAAATTTCATTGAGCGAACCACACAATGAAAAAAGTATTTATTTCAAAAATAAAAAAACTGTTCCAAATTATTATGTACAACAGAGTTTCAAAACGTTTCATACATTTTCTAATTTGTATAACATTAGGAGGTCATATTTTCTGAAATCAAAAGCTATTTCAACCAAACACATCTTTACAGGGCAAGTTACATGTTAACATAGGACCCCTTCTTTGATATCACATTCACAATTCTTGTATCCATTGAACTTGTGAGTTTATGGACGGTTTCAACTTGAATTTCTTTGCAGGATGTCAGAATAGCCTCCCAGAGATGTTGTTTTGATGCAAACAGCCTCCCATTCTCAAGATATTTTGCTTGAGGATGCTCCAGATCTTCTCAATAGTGTTGAGGTCAGGGGAGGATTGGGGCCACATCATGAGTTTCTCTTCTTTTATGCCCATAGCATCCAATGACACAGAGGTGTTCTTTGCCGCATGAGATGGTGCATTGTCATGCATGAAGATCTTTTTGCTACGGAAGGCACAGTTCTTTTTTTTGTACCATGGAAGAAAGTTGTCATTAATAAACTCTATTTACTTTGCCGAGGTCATTTTCACACTATCCTAAAGGGGCCTACCCGCTCTCTCCCCACGATTCTGGCCCAAAACATGACTCCGCCACCTTGCTGACGTTGCAGCCTTATTGGGACATGGTGCCCATCCACCAATCATCCACTACATCCATCTGGACCATCCAGGTCTGCACGGCACCAATCAGTAAACAAGACAGTTTGAAAATGTGTCTTCATGTATTTTTGTGTCCAATGCAACCATTTCTGCTTGTGAGCATTGTTTAGGGGTGGCCAAATAGTAGGTTTAAGCACAACTGCAAGCCTCTGGAGTATCCTACACCTTGAGGTTTGTGGGACTCCAGAAGCACCAGCAGCTTCAAATACCTTTTTGCTGCTTTGTAATGGCATTTTAGCAGCTGCTCTCTTAATCCGATGAATTTGTCTGGCAGTAACTTTCTGCATTATGCCTTTATCTGCACAAACACGTCTGTGTTCTGAATCAGCCACATATCTCTTCACATGCTTAAGTTTTGTGAAATATCTATTGTTTCCATACCGTGTCCAAGGCATTTGTCAATGTATGTAGTGGTGTGCAAGGAGAGAGACCGAACAGAATACAAGATGATGTCTTGTATTTATTTCTCAAGGCATCCAGGAAGTTAACAGGCAGTATATTGCAGGTGAACAAGTACGGCGAGTTCACAAACGATAACATATACTTTCCATGCACTTATAGTGGAAACAGATAGTCTAAGTATATGTAGAGCGTACACAATTAGCTCAAACAATACCACACTCTTTTCACAATTTACATATGGTAACTCCTGGATAGACTTCTAAGATAACATACATTACCTCCGCACAGACAATATAATAATGACCGACAGCTCTCTGCAGTTAGGCAGCGCCTTTATACTGAAAGCTTAATAACTAATAGAACATGGCTGAACATAATCATTAATCAACAGCAACAGATCTACAAGATACCAGCCTTACCTAATCTAAACCCTATCTTAGCGACTGCCCAACTCGAGGTCAACTTAAAGGGACATAACCAGAAAAGTTATTCTTAACACAAAGCTACATGCAAGGCATGTACAATGGAGCGGGAGATTGGTCGGAGAATCGGCGCAGCAGGGGCGGTATTACACTCATTATATCGCACCGTTGTGACGAAAAGAGAGCTGAGCCAGAAGGCAAAGCTCTCGATCTACCGGGCAGTTTTTGTTCCTACCCTCACCTATGGTCATGAAGGCTGGGTCATGACCGAAAGAACGAGATCCAGGGTACAAGCGG
>JACXGM010007845.1:0-12860 GCA_016801145.1 Umbra pygmaea | reverse complement strand
GGATTATATCTCCAACCTGGCCTGGGAACGCCTCGGGATCCCCCAGTCGGAGCTGGTTAATGTGGCTCGGGAAAAGGACGTTTGGGGTCCCCTGCTGGAGCTGCTGCCCTCGCGACCCGATCCTGGATAAGCGGACGAAAATGGATGGATGGAGGTTTATTTGAACAGTGAGAGATAGAATAACAACAACAAAAATCCAGAAAAACACATTTGAAAAAAGTTATGAAATGATTTACATTACAATGAGTGAAATACGTATTTGAACCCTTTGCAAAACATGACTTAGTACTTGGTGGCAAAACCCTTGTTGGCAATCACAGAGGTCAGACGGGTCTTGTAGTAGGCCACCGAGTTTGCACACATCTCAGGAGGGATTTTGTCCCACTCCTCTTCGCAGGTCCTCTTCAAGTCATCAATGTTGGGCAACTCAAACCTTCAGCTCCCTTTAGAGATTTTCTATGGGATTAGGGTACTAGAGACAGGCTCGGCAACAAGACCTTAATGTGCTTCTTCAAAAAGCCACTCTGTTGTTGCCTAGGCCATGTGTTTTGGGTCATTGTCATGCTGGAATACTCATCCAAGACCCA
Organism: Umbra pygmaea; assembly: GCA_016801145.1. Lineage (NCBI taxonomy): Eukaryota > Metazoa > Chordata > Actinopteri > Esociformes > Umbridae > Umbra > Umbra pygmaea. The sequence goes on along the minus strand of JACXGM010007845.1, from coordinate 12,273 downwards.
TTTTCAATGCCCTTGCAGAGGGAAGGAGGTTCTCACCCAAAATTGGACTGTACATGGCCTTGCCAATCAAATTTTTGATGCTGTGAAGTTGTTCTGTCCCATTAGCAGAAACACACCCCCAAAGCATAATGTTTCCACCTCAATGTTTGATGGTGGGGATGGTGTTATTGGGGTCATAGGCAGCATTCTTCCTCCTTTAAACACAGTGAATTGAGTTGATGCAAAACAGATTGATTTTGTACAGGTAACAAGCTGACATTAAGAGCACTCTTGAGTGCTCCTTTCCTCAGCTTGTTACCTGTATTAGAGGCACCTGGGAGTCATAAATATTGCTGATTGAGAGGGGAGAAAATACTTATTTCACTCATTGTAATGCAAATCATTTAATACGTTGTTTGAAATGTTATTTTTTCTGGATTTTTTTGTTGTTTATCTGTATCTCACTGTTCAAATTAACCTACCATTACAATTATGGACTGATCATTTCTTTGTCAGTGGGCAAACATACAAAATCAGCGAGGGATCAAATAATGTTTTCTATCAATGTACATGACACAGGGGCTCAGACTACGACAAATCGATTTGATAGAGGATGGGATTGCTGGAAGCTCGCGAACTCTCTCCAAGATGGCCCGGAAAATAAGAAACATATGCAGAAGAGCAATGACATCTTATGCTAGAAGGAAGGGCAAGGTTGTTGGAAGTCAGAGGGAGTTTGTGATGCTGGATGAGAGCAACTTTCGTCATAAGCGAAAGGTAGGGCAGAGACAATGGATAGTATTTAAAGAATGTTAAAGGGAACATCTATCATAAAATATGAATTTTGCTGTTTGAGTGATCTTGAAAAGATAAGTACATATCCATAAACATAGACAACTGTCTCCCTAAGCGTAAACATTTAATTTGTGATGGCATTAATAGACATGGTTTACTGTGAATGCAGTAACCAATGTGAAGATGCATTTCATAGTTTCTCAGTATTCCCATGTCTGTAATAGCATTCAGTCTACCTCACTGAGATAAAGGGAGAATTTGTAAGGGATCAAAATATGAGTAATTTATTTTCCTGTAGGGGTGTTTACCTCATCCACTGAGATTTTAAACAAATACCAAATCACAATCAAAGATGCAATGTGTCGAGAAATATTTTAGGCAGCAAAAAGATCAATACGATTCTGCCTGGTCTCAATGCAATAGCTTCAAGTATACACTAACAGAAAATGGGAATTATGCAAGTTGAACTAAATAATAGCAAGCAGTAAGTGAGATCTGTGCCTGGAATTCCATGCATTGTAAAATCTGACTTTTTCTTTCAGTATGGACGAGGGCGGTTCGCTAACACCTGGCGGAGAAGAAAATGGGTCTTCGGTATTCTGGGTGTTGGTCGAAGGGGTAACAGACCTATTTTGAAATTGGTTGATCGTAGGTCCAGACGTCATCTTCTCCCACTAATTTTTGCGCCATGTGCGCCCAAGAAGCACCATCCTCAGTGACGAATGGTGGGCCTACAGAGGTGTATTAGCCAATCATGGTTACAGACACTTCCCTGTCAACCACAGTCGGTGGTTTGTTGACCCAGTAACAGGCAGCCACACACAGAACCTGGAGAGAGCATGGGCCATATACAAGGGGAAGGTATGGCGACTGAGAGGGAATAGGACGGAGACCTTACTAAAAGATCATCTCACACTAATTGAGTGGACCTACTGGCAATCATAAAGATGGTCCTTTTGGAAGACTAATTAAGGACATTAGGGATACCTACAACTTGTAGGAACCCCATCCCACTCTCTCCAACCCGCCTTGTGCAGGCATTCCTTTTTGTTAGCCATGTTGTATTTAAACATGTTTTTTTGGTTAACACTTCTTGGAGGCTCTTAAATTGAAGTTGAACATTTAGTAATAAGTGGCATGTATGTGAGAAAAAACTTGTGAAATTGTTAAACTACATTTTTGTTGTTACTTTCCTTGTCAAGAAAAAACGATTTCTCATTTGTTCACTAATATATTTGAATGTCAAGTTAAAGAGCTTAATACATTTATAGTCATGGTTAAATAATGCTTTTTCAGGGCACTTATACATTGGGAAATATGTATGATTTTACATAACGTTAAATTATGGTTAAATAATCATTTTTCAGCATTCTTAAGCATCAATCAAGTGTTATTTAAGGTGTATATGTTTACAACAACAGGCAAACAAAGAGCATTATTAACTGGTTAATTATGGTTAAGTAATGCTTATTCGGCACTGTTCAGTTTTTAACAAGTGCTACTTAAAGGTACAATATGTAATTTTCCAAAACAATAACAACAGACATACTTTGCATTAAAAAAGCAAACATCATTATACCTATATATATATTTCTTAGTTGTGTACTTACATTATCCTGAAAGTTTCCACCAACTTTCATACCCAGAGATATTTGTAATGTAATTGAAAGACACGAGACATTTCATTTTGTCTTCCGTCAATGGCGTCATATAACCTTTGACTGCTCTAGTTGTTCTAAGTAATGCTAATTCAGCACTGTTAAGCATTTATTAAGTGTTATTTAAGGTGTATATGTTTCCAACTTTACAATAAGGCAAAAAATAGCATTAATAACTGGTTAATTACGGTTAAGTAATGCTTATTCAGCATTATTAAGCATTTATCAAGTGTTACTTAAGGTGTATATGTTTCCAACTTTACAATAAGGCAAAAAATAGCATTAATAACTGGTTGATTACGGTTAAGTAATGCTTATTCAGCACTATTAAGCATTTATCAAGTGTTACTTAAGGTGTATATGTTTCCAACTTTACAATAAGGCAAAAAATAGCATTAATAATTGGTTGATTACGGTTAAGTAATGCTTATTCAGCATTATTAAGCATTTATCAAGTGTTACTTAAGGTGTATATGTTTCCAACTTTACAATAAGGCAAAAAATAGCATTAATAACTGGTTGATTACGGTTAAGTAATGCTTATTCAGCACTATTAAGCATTTATCAAGTGTTACTTAAGGTGTATATGCTTCCAAATTTACAATAAGGCAAAAAATAGCATTAATAATTGGTTAATTACGGTTAAGTAATGCTTATTCAGCACTATTAAGCATTTATCAAGTGTTACTGAAGGTGTATATGTTTCCAACTTTACAATAAGGCAAAAAATAGCATTAATAACTGGTTGATTACGGTTAAGTAATGCTTATTCAGCACTATTAAGCATTTATCAAGTGTTACTTAAGGTGTATATGCTTCCAACTTTACAATAAGGCAAAAAATAGCATTAATAATTGGTTAATTACGGTTAAGTAATGCCTATTCAGCACTATTAAGCATTTATCAAGTGTTACTTAAGGTGTATATGTTTCCAACTTTACAATAAGGCAAAAAATAGCATTAATAACTGGTTAATTATGGTTAAGTAATGCTTATTCAGCACTATTAAGCATTTATCCAGTGTTACTTAAGGTGTATATGTTTACAAATTTACAGCAAGGCAAAAAATAGCATTAATAACTGGTTAATTATGGTTAAGTAATGCTTATTCAGCACTATTAAGCATTTATCCAGTGTTACTTAAGGTGTATATGTTTACAAATTTACAGCAAGGCAAAAAATAGCATTAATAACTGGTTTATTACGGTTAAGTAATGCTTATTCAGCACTATTAAGCATTTATCAAGTGTTACTTAAGGTGTTTATGTTTCCAACTTTACAATAAGGCAAAAAATAGCATTAATAACTCAGTTATGGTTAAGTAATGTTTAATCAGCACTAATTAGTATTTTTAGATTGATACATAAGGGGATTATGTTTTCAATAGCAAACAAAGAACATTCATCAATGGCCAATTGTGGTTAAGTAATGCTTATATAGCATATACAACAATCTATTTTGGTTGTGCTTATCTAACGTCTACATGAAGATAAAGGAACAAACAAACCTCTACATGAAAGACTATGGACTCTTTCCACTGATCTTACCCTTTACTGCAAGTAAGTAATATGTTGGGATGTTAGAGGACATAAGTGGAAAATAACCCTTAAATAATCAATAATGTTTTTCATAAGCAAATAGCTAAGCTGTGAACCTCAAGACATACACGTTATCTCACATATTTATCAAACATTCATTAACAAAAGGGTTTGTTAACAGTTACATAATGCTTAATTATTGGAATAACTATTGTTAATAGCACAAAAAACCACTCAACAATTAATCAATGAATACCTTACTTTATATGAAAATCATTAGTAAATGGAAAATTGACACTTTGTAACTGTTATTAACAATTAGTTATTGCTTATTTTTACATTAACTAATGTTAAAATATACACTTTAGTTAACTGTTCATAACATTACTTAATGCATTTTACTGCATTACTTAATGTTAAAATAATGTAAAAATGAATACACCAGTTAATGTTAACACCATTAGTAAATGATAATTTGACACCTTAGTTAACTTATTAATATTAATTAATGTTTTCTGCTACATTAACTAATGTAAAAAATAGACACCTTGGTTAACTGTAATTAACAGTTAGTTAATGCTTATTACTGCATTTACTGATGTTAAAGTAATGCATTAATTAATACCTTAGTTAACAACAACATCCTTAGTTAATGATAATTAAGCACCTTAGATAAGGGTTATTAACTGTTAGTAAGTGCTTATTAATGCATTAACTAATGTTAATTAATGTACCCTTATTGTAAAGTGTTACCGGATTAATAATATCCGAATAAACCTTTTTAATTCTAAGAGCTTTGCATTTGGCTAATATTTTGGAATCACAGCATTGCAGCGTAAGAGGCCTCCAGTTTTTTAAATATACAGGTTCTTTATATGCTCCGCTTGGGTCCTGTTTCAATAATAATGAAATCAGGCCTTGTTGTGTGTCTGACAATCTACCATTTACATATGTATGATTAAAACATGCTAATAATGGACCATAATGGACCAAACTCATACAATTAAAATCTGTTAAAGGTAATGGAGAAGATTGAAAGGAAAACATCTGTTTGTTTGAAGTATTTTACTTCCTTTTCCAGAATTTCATTTGGCGGGTCATAAGTGGATCCTTCATTAGTGACTAATTTCAGTAAATTCTTCTTGGTGGCATTCCTATGTGGAAGATTAAAAAAATGTGCATTTTTCTCCATATTCCATCCAGCTTGCTTTATTTTTCAAATAGATTTTGTATGATTTCCTCCATTTCTTTTTGTTTATCCTCCAACATATTTTGAAACACCATATTATAGCTGTTACTTTTATCAATCTGACCTATTATGTCCGCAATTTCTTTGGATATTATAGACTCTTTTAATATGAATTGCCTATTTTTCAACGAAGACACAAAGTATATGTTCCTTGAGAGTTGTCTAAAGGGCCTACCAACCCCCATAAGACATGAATGTGACAAAGTATTGGGCCTAACCGCAGAGAGCCTACATAAGTTCATTGAAGTAGTCACACACAACACTGAGAGGCACAGAGAAGGGAAGAAGAAAGAGGAAGATTAATGTAAACAGCTGAAGGTAAAACTCTTGAAGAAACAGCTGCAGGATGACAAACTTAAGCCGGACAAGACTAGTACACAGATTATCGTACAGATCCAGGCCCCCCAGAGTCCTCCTGACATGACCACCGTTCTTGCAGCTGCTCTGCAAGCACTAGCTGTGTCATCTCACCAACCACCACCCCCACTGCAACAACAATACTACCAGAAGAGGGGAGGAGGCGGCTACCAAGTGAATAGAGGAGGCCAGAACCCCTCCGACCCCTCCTACAATTCCGGACAAATGGGGCACTGGAGACAGAACTGCACCATAATACCTCAGATCCCATGTCCCAGATGTGGACAGAATGGACATTGGGGTAACAGTTGTCCCACACATCCAAACCCACCACAAGGAGGCGGTAGAGGAGGATTCAGCAGAGGTGGAGGCTGGAATGCTAACAATCCAAACCAACAGCCGAACAACGAAGGAAGTGTCCCCAATGCTGGCCTGATCCCATTCACCGGCTGGCAGGGGTCACAATGTGATGAGACCTACTGACGAAACCCTGAGACCCCCTCCCTTGCATTGGACATGTACACATTTCCCCCAGGTACTGAACCAAAGTAATGTGTCTTATTGCAGGTGTCTCTATTCCCATGCTAGTGGACACCGGCTGTACCTGGTCCTCTGTCCAAATTCTATTCCCGTTAACTAATAGTACTGAATCGTTCAAAGGGGTCTCTGGGGCTGTTTTAGAAAAACGATTCACTGTCCCACTGCCCATTACCTGGGGACCAGAAACACATGTTAATGAATTCCTATACACCCCTGAATGCATTGGCCTACTGGGCAGAGACTTGTTAGGGAAATTCCACTGCCTCATCTACTGTGATGAGGAAGGCCTACACATCACAACCAAACACCCACAGAGCATGAAACTGTCTCCTGCAGCATGGATGTTGTTCATGGGTGAACCTGAGGAAGACCCCTAAGATATTGACAGCCAATCATATGTATACTGGCTCTAGTTGGAGTCCACAACACCAGACACCCCCCAGGCCTGCGACCTATTCCACCAATGGCGCCCCTGTATACAGACGCTGGGAGCAAACTACCCACCTGACGGCCCACCACACGTCACCATGAATTACACCAGACTACTAGACAAGTGCTATGATGATGCCTGGGAAGAGTGCATGATTGACAGAAGGCCTACAGCTACTACCACACACCTGTACATCCTCCCAGAAGGGGCAGCATTCTCCTGCACAGTAGCTAATGGCAATAGAGACCTCCTACCATCCTGGTTTGCCCTTTCATCTGAATCTGCCCCACACGTCACCATGCTAGTGGGATACGGATATGAGGCACACTCACTGGGAACTGCTGTCAAGCTAGCCCAACAGGCTGAATGGGCCCCAACACAGGTTCCCAACCTAACCACTGCCACCATCGCACACAAACCAGCATGGAGGATCACTGTCCATTCCACTGTTGTCATTACACCTGAAGTTGTGAGGAGACCCAGGTTTCATGGGAGAGAGATGACTGACCACCCTGACGCACCCAACCTCCTGGCTGCAATGCCTTCCCACCTGTGGTCCGCAGGACCAGAAGATGTGGGCCTAGTAGATACTCCACCAGTTGTCATTTCCCTCAAGGCTGACCTGGCTCAGCATCCTGACACACCCACAACCACTCACCGTTCAAGGCCTCTTATCATTCCTAGGCCTGACAGGATACAGCCGCACTTACATCCCAGAATACACACTCAAGACAGAACCACTATGAGAGATCTTATGCCAAGCTGGCCACAGAATCCTAACTGCCCTGCTCTCCTGGACACCAGAAGCAGAGAAGGCGTTCACCGCCTTGAAACAATCACTGTCACAAGCCGCCGCTCTAGCCCTGCCAGACTACACCATCCCATTCTGCCTGGACATTTCTGAAAAGGATGGCTACGTCCATGCCGCCCTTTATCAGAAACGAAAGGGGGAGAGACAGGTCTTACACTACCATAGTGCAAAATTGGAAAACATTGAGACAGGACTCACAGACTGCAGCAGATATGTAGCTGCAGTGGCAAACGCCATCGCAAAAACAGAACACGTCGTCATGAGACACTTACTGTAAATCAACACTGAACATGAAATCAAAGCATACATCACCTCCAAGCTCTTCACCCTATCCAGCAAACAAAAATCTACAATCACGAAGAAAGTCACAGCACCACATATCACTTACACCACTGGACAAGCAAATATGACTGATGGGATGGGGGAAGGAGCACCAAACGCCTGTGAAGACATAGCTACCAAGACTATAAAATCAGGACTGCCCTTACAAATGACCCACTGATAGAAGGGAAACAGGTCTTCACTGATTGATGGCTGCTGCTACAGATCAATGACCCCAGGAGAAGGGAACACTGCAGCATACGCAGTAGTCCTACAAGGCCAAGAGGAAAAACATGAAGTCCTGGAAGCCGAACAGCTTGGACAAAATGAAGCATCAGCACAACTTGCTGAAGTAAGAGCTCTATGAAGAGCACTGGATCTACACCAAGGAGACCCAGTGACCATCTATACTGATTCAGCCTATGCTCATGGTATATGGACCACATAGATGGACAACAATGGATGAGAAGAGGGTTTGTGACAAGCTCAAATTAACCCATCAAGCATAAAGCAGAAGTACAAAAACTTATAGAGGCTGTGAAACTACCAGACAAAGTGGCCATTGTAAAGTGCAAAGGACATAGCAAAGAAGGAAACAACGCTACAGATCAGGCCGCTAAAGAGGCCACAGGGTACATACCAGGGCAAATGGTCATGGAGGCCCAGCAGAGGCAAAACCCCGGGCTTACCACCAAAGTCATACTCCAACTACAAGAAGCTGGGAAAGCCTACGAACATTCTTTTTGGGGCCAGAAAGGAGGAGCACGAGATCAAAGGGGACTATGGAGGTCACACAAAGGACTCTTAATAGCACCCGCCAAACTCTACTAAAGGAAGAACACGAGAAGAGTCACAGTGGGAGTAAGGCAATCGTAACCGCGGTAGGAAGGGGCTGGTGGAGCCCACACATGGATGACATGGCAAAAGAGACTGTAGCTAGTTGTGATGTCTGCAATCAGTACAACAACAGAACCTTGCACCAGATGCACCGTTCAAGGACATATGCATTGACTTTACTGACATGCGACTGGACCAGAGAGCAGGGGGGAAAAGGTACATGTTAGTCATGGTAGACAGGTTCACCAAGTGGGTAGAGGCAACCCCCACTGCAAGGGAAAATGCCAAGACAGTAGCTAAGTGTCTAAGAAGGGAACTGATTCCTAGATATGGGGTACCAACTATCATTGGATCCGATAATGGCACCCATTTTAGGAACGAAAACCTCCAGCAGGTGGAATTCAGCACAAATTTAGGGATTAGGCACAAATTTGTCTCTGCTATCATCCACAATCCCAGGGATTGGTGGGGAGGGCAAACCAAACTCTGAAACAAAAAATGGCAAAGATCATGGTAGGCACCAAACCCAAATGGCCAGAAGCACTACCACTGGCCCATATGTCTATGAGAAACTCACCAGGGTCAAATAGTCATGCCCGGGCCCCCCAGCAGACCATCCTGAATTGCCATGTTTTGACATTGCTAGGATAAGACATGATGAGTACATGGGTGCACTAACATCTCTGGTTGCCAGCCTCTATGATCAGCCTCTCTGTTCTTGACTCCTGACAAGGAGAAAACAGATGCAACCCAGGATGTGATAATGGGCGATTGGGTGAGAGTGATGGTCCACTCCAGGAAGTGGACTGAACCTAAGTGGCAGGGACCATTCCAAGTGAAAGAAGTTTCCAGTCATTCTCTGAAAGTGCAAACAGGCAAAAAGGACAGCTGGTATCACAGAACACATTGTACCAAAGACACACCACCCACACATATACTAGACCAAACAGTCACTGATTTGCAGCAATTATAATAATAATAATAATAAATCTTTATTGTCCACCAAGGTGGAAATTTGTCTTTGGCTCACCAAGCCGTTAGAGAAATATACATAACATTGATGATAGACAAAGGACATTAAACATACAGGGGATGTAGGTAGTTAGACAATTACATTTCATACCATAAACATTTGAATTATCATTCACTTGCAGAATTGGGAAATTTGACAGCATTCGGCATTAAAAGACTTCTTAAACACATTTTTATTTGCTAGTGGGGTTCTGTAGCGTCTACCTGGTTTGAGGGGTTCAAATTGGTTGAAGAGAGGATGGGAGCTATCTGCAAGGATAGACGTCATTTTCTACTTTGTCCTCTCAGCATAGAGCTGAACTAATAGCTTCTGTTGTCTGCCAACTATTTTGCTTGCCATAGACACAATTCTGGCAAGTTTATTCTTAGATCTACAGTGTAGGTGATCATACCAGGCTGTAAGATGAAATGTGAGTACACTCTCAACTATAGATTTGTGCACAAGTTCTAAAATATACTGACTAAATCCAAGGCCACTAAGTTGTCTAAGAAGGCATGAACGTTGCGAGGGAGGTCTGAGTTATCAACAAAGCATACGTGTGTGTCACGCTTGGAGTGTAGTTGTAACGGAGAGAGGGAGTTCAAGGCAGATGGATAGTTCGTTGTAGATACTTTATATATATATATTTCAAAGATCCAGGGCTGACACACAAGATGTTTGCAGGGTACACGGAAGAGTTGGATACATATACTTAATTGACTATTCGGACTCACTTCTCACAAACATTGATAACGTGGCTCCTGTTCCGATATAACAATAACAAAATATCCCAACACTCCCGAACAGCTTTCAATGACCGACAGCTCCCTCCAGTTAAGCAGGCCTCTTTATACTAAGCGCAACCTAATAGAAACACAGCTGAACGTAATCAGTAATTAACTAGATAGACATTATACTGACACAACCTGGACTAGACTAGGAATTGCTTAACTGGAGGAGCTGTCAGTCATAAAGAAACATACACCTAAAACCCAGAACACAAAACACCATGCACTTGCACTGAATGAAAACAAACAATAAAGAACAATACATATTATAAGAGTCCGTATCTCAGTTCAGATAGTCCGTTCACGCCAGCCTCACTGGCTGGGCGTGACAGTATCCCCCCACAAAAAGGCTGAACACCGTGCGGCCAGACAATAAAAAAGGGGGGGCGGGAGGGGCCGAAACAAAACCCCCCCAAGGGCTCGATACAGACCCCTGACTCCAAAAGCATTCACCCAGGTGGTGGTTTCGCCGGCGGCCTCCGCAAGCCAGCCAGCCACCCCACGACAGCTGATTGGGGTATCGCTGGCAGGCTGCAGGACCCCGGTAGTGGTGGTGCCCCTGGGGCTGAGGAACCTGGGACTGGCGGGGCCGTGAGCTCATGGACTGGCGGGGCAGTGAGCTCCTGGACTGGCGGGGTTAGAGGGTTATGTGTACACATAACAACAGGGTTATGTGTTACCAGCCACAGCATGCCGAGAACAACCGGATGTGAAGGGGAAGAGATAATTAGAAACTGTATTCATTCTACATGATGGTCTCCTATAGACAGATACAGGGGGGTGGTTTTTGAGTGACCTTACCGCCTCCCACAGGCCTACCATCAACAGCCATCACCGGAATGGAAGTCTCCAGGTCCTCCGTGGGGATGTTCCAGACTTTCACCACGCCCTCATCCATGACATTGCCAGCGGCTCTTATATCCAACAAGGCTAACAAGGGGCTGATAGCAGGGTAATCTCTCAAGGTTACCGGTAATATAAAGACAGTAGGGGATGTAGCTATCGCCGACATGGACAGTCCTACCTTGGATGTGGGTGGTCTCTCTCCAGTCGGCGCGGTGGTCCTCTGATGTTAGTGCAGCGGGCCAGGGTGTGCCCCTCCTCCCCGCAATATAGGCAGAGACCTAGTCGAAAGCAACGGCTCCTCTCCGCTGGGGTGAGACGGGTCGTATCCATCTCCATAGCCTCCTCCCTCTCCACGCTCTCAATAGTAGGGGCCATGCGTCCCAATGTTTTTTTCCGGGCCCGGAGGAGGTGTTCCAGCTTCACCGCCATCTTGATCAGCTGGTCCACGGTGGCCTCCTCGTCCCGGCAGGCCAGCTCGATTTTTACTTCCTCGCACAGGCCCTCCCGAAACAGAGAGAGAAGGGCGGTCTCGTTCCACCCGCTGGCCACTGCCAGGGTGCGGAATTCCAGGGCGTATTCAGCTGTGGTGCGGTTGCCTTGGCGACTGTGTAGCAGCCGCTCTCTCCCCAGTGGCGGATGGTCAAACACAGCCCGGAACTGAGAGATAAATCCGTTATAATCCAAATATCACTGAGTCCTCCCTCGCCCATAGGGCCGTAGCCCATTCCAGGGCTTTCCCCATGAGCAATGAGATGACGGTGGCGATTTTTTCCCGGTCAGCACCCTGACGTCCAACTCTGTGTGTAAAGTATAGCTCGCTTTGAAGGATAAATCCCCGGCATCTCTCAGGATGGCCGTCATATTGTTCCGGGAGAGCAATATCCATACGCCCAGCAGCGCTCATGGGGGGAGAACAGAGCCGGCCCTAGACCTTTGGGGGCCCTATGCAAAATTTGGTTGGAGGCCCCTTTGAAAGTACGTCGAAGTCACTATACGTCGGAGTCACTGACCAACACTCAGGGCCGGCCTGCCCAATAGGCAAGATTAGGCAGCCGCCTAGGGCGGCACGAATTTGAGGCGGCATTTTCTCAATTGGCTACCGCCTTCCGGCG
>JACXGM010007844.1:0-29926 GCA_016801145.1 Umbra pygmaea | reverse complement strand
AATTGTGTATTTTAAGGGTAGGGGTAAGTTTAGAATATGTTTTAGGGTAATGGTTAAGGTTAGGTTTAACATAAGGGGAATGGTTAAGGTTAGGATTAGGGTTAGGGTTAGTAGATAGTTTGTTAAAATGTTGTTGACAGTATGCAGATAATATGTAGAGCATCTAGAGATGGACTCTCAAAATAAAGTGTTACCAATGTTTTTAATTTAGTAGTGTGTTATAAGACCATTACACCACCATGACACATTGCCCTACTGAGTGAAGAAAAATCACCCTGTCAGAAAGATAAATAAATAATGTAAAATCTCCAAAATACCCTACTGGCTCAGACAGCTTGGTTCTCCGTTTCACAGCCAAGTCTTTACAGAGATTAAGAAATGCTGCAATTTACACAAAGTTAAAAAAACTTCAGTTGATTGGCTCATTCACCTGCTGCTTTTGTTTATGTACAAACCAAAAAGGTTTCCTATGTACTCACAAGCTCTTGTACAGTAAGTGGGACACCGGCCTTGACACCACATTGCAACAGTGAATCTGTTCTCTGCCAGGCTAACGCTGAGAGACAAATTAACACTTATAATGCTAGCATGATTGATTATTGTTTAGTTTAGTTTAGTTTATTAGTTTATAATGACGTGGACAGTCCCTTTTTGATAAAAAAAATAATCATGATTAATAATCATGATTAATAATTGCAATAATCAATCATGATTGATTATTGCAATTCTTTCTTTGTCTGCTCTTACCCAAAAACATCTGTGAACTGCTCCTTTTTTTGTTTATTTGCCTTTTTCTAAACTATTTTCCGCACAGACAATTACATAATTATTTTTCCTTTATTGGTAAAACACTCCATACATTTTGTTTTGGAATTGTGCTACAAAAGTAATAGGTACAGAATGGCACAGTACCAATTACATACATTTCTAAGGAGGATATAATCAAACTTGCAGTTTACTGGGGAAATAATTATTCATTTTAATGTGGATTAACAAAGACGTGAGCTGTTGGTCTGAAAGATGTTCCACAAGACCCGTATCTTATATCCCATCTCTAATGTTTTGCCCATGTAGGAACCAAAAGGAACATCAATACAGGTTGAACGATTCAGTGCAAAAGGGTCTTTAGAAAGGTCACTGTCCTCTACCTTCTTGAATTACCCAGCCTGCATCCTGTTGTCATATGGCTGACCAGATGGCCTGGCTCTGCTCACACTGAAATGTAAATAAGTAGAGGTTCGCTTAAACCATGTACACATATTTTCAAACCAGCGGTGAAAGAAACAAGACAACAAAAGAAAGCCGCAGGACAGTATTAAGCCACAACCATGTTCAGTACTAGGCCAGCACAGAGGAAGCTGAGCTCAGGGCTGATGTCAAGGGTCAACAATAGGCCAAAGATCAGCCTATATCTACAAGCCCCCTCTAGTGGTTGGCTTGAGAACATCCTGGGTAGAGAAGGGAAGTATACCCTGACTCCAACCAGACTGTATATTGTGTAGATAGATAGTCAATAATGTAGAGTCAACGAGCATGTGACTCAGAGGACATCACCAGGTACACTCATTAGTTCATGTACGTTTACAGTGAGGGTATACAGTGTATGTACATGACAGTATATTATCTGTTATTAGAAATAGGAATACTAACAGTTTAAATACTATTGAGACTTGAACTATTTTAGTGATTCTTTTTCTATGCATGAATCTAAAAAGCGAAAAAAATAAACTTTGTTCTTTTGCACGCTTTTAATAATTCCCAGTGTTCGGTTTCATTACTATAATTAATATTATGTCAATTCAAACATACATTTAAGACTTTTAGACAGAAACTGTATGCCACTTCCAGACTTGACTATTGTAAATGCGATATATACAGGAAATAGTCAGTCATCTACTTCTCATTTACAAAATGTTCAAAATTCAGCTGCTAAACCTTTAATGGGGATAAAAAACATTACTCCTACCCTTGTCTCCTTGCACTGGCTTCAGGTCTACCATTTGATTGACTTTAAAATTCTGTTATTGGTGCATAAATCCTTGCATGGACTTGCCCTAGCATATCTCTCTGATCTTTTAACTGAATATCAAACTGGACAAAGTTTGAGATCAGCAACTCAGAAGCAACTCAAAATACCTAGGCCACTTCGAAATCAAAAAGGAGATTGTGCTTTCTCTGTAGCAACGCCTAAATGTGGAATAGTTTGCCTAAAAATATTAGAGATTCTGCTACTTTGCAGGATTTGAAAGGAGAACTCAAAACATCCCTGTTTTCAATAGATTTTAATTGGTGAAAAATTAAACAGCGCACATTATTATACGTGCTGTCTGTGATATCCTCCTTTTTTGTTTCTGTGTGACATTGTAAAGCACATGTGTTGTTGTCAACTTGTGTTGTCAAATTGTGCTATAAATAAAGTTGCTATTGCTATTCTGAAGCAAGGATTAATTAACGGTGTGCAAGTGCTGTAACTGAGTATGTTAATGCAGTAAAAGTCCAATCTGGACACCTCTGATGTGAGGAGAACAGTTGTATAATCACTGAGATGTTAGAGTATTAATCATAGTGCTTCTTCTGAAAGTAAAACAATGTTTGACATGAAAGTTAATTGAGGTTATTAAATGTATCCCAGTTTGGTCATGGAACTGGTTTGACAGTCAACATACAGTACCTGTTACATTAATCAGTTCATATCCTACATCATGTAATAAATCTGTAAGACAGGTACTTACATATTGTAATCAGCCTGCCAGCTTCTCCCAATTTGAATGAAAATTGTAGAAAATAAGATTTTTCAACACATGTTTGCGTGTGTGTATGTTAAGGGCCATCTTTTTCCAGATGGAGTTGTGATGATAATGATGAAGAGTAGCATTCTGGATTGGATGCACACAGATGCATGCATACACCTTATTATTTCTATCCTTAGTGGACCTGAAAGAAAAACATCCCTAAACCTAATCTTACCATAAAACAACCTTAACTCAACCTTAAAACTAACCTCAATATTAGAGCATTTATTCCTGAACATACCTACTCTATTGCCTTACCCTTACCCATAATGCCTTAACCTAAAAGTAACCTTACTACTAACACTAACCTCAATTGTAAGTTTGGCCCTAAATCTCACACCTAAGCCTCAAATTTACTTTGGCCTGTGGTGACATTCACATACAGTACACGGACACTCACACACATATGAACACTCGCATGCACGCATACACACACACATGCACACACAAAAACACACACAAAGGGGCTCTATTATCAGTGAATCTTGAAGGCTCTTCATTCTTCTTCCTGTACCCGCTGGCTACTCTATTCAGGCATAACATCAGAGGACCTAACACAGAATTGGGTTCTATAATGCATATTATGTTCTTAGAAAGTGGATTTTCCAGCCACTTATGGCATGTTGCTCTCAAACCTTCCATCCCAATGGTTATTAAAGCAGAAGACCACTAATGTTTTTTCATGAGGTGTGACTTTAAATACTTACATTATCAAAATTATATTTCCATAAAATAAAATAAATTTTAAGATTAAATGATACACTCCTGTATTTACTGCAAGTTGTCTGACTTAAATTGATCGAACTGTGTAGATATGACCAAACAGTTAATTAAAATAATTTCCTCATTGGCAAGTTGCCTGAGCCACAAAGGAAGACAAAATTCCCATTGGACAACTCTGAGAAAAGGTGTGGGGGTGAATTGAAAAAACTCAATGGGTGAATAATAGCCAATCACAACAAGGGCAGATAAGTAATACTGTGAAACATCATCATCCTACTATTACTTGAGAGATTTTCAGATATTTGTTTTATTACATTGTACATATAGAAAACAAAATCCCTATGTATAGCACTGATATTAACCAGTTTTCCTTCTTGCCTCAAGTCCAGGGAATCAACCGAAACATCCTCGTCTTGGTCCAAGATTTCAGTAATGTTATTGGTAAGGACATCCAGTATGTAAGGGCCTGTTCTACAAGTAGGCCAGAGACAGAGAGAGAGAGAGAGACAGAGAGAGAGAGAGAGAGAGAGAGAGAGAGAGAGAGAGAGAGAGAGAGAGAGAGAGAGAGAGAGAGAGAGAGAGAGAGCAAAACCAGCAAACATAATAGCTTCATTCTGGTGTGGATTAAGTTGTCAGTCTCTCGTTCTGTCTTCCGCTCTCCTCTTGTCCCCATTTCCCCCCTGCCTCATCTCTCCAGCTCCACTAGACCCTGGCCGTTGTTCATTTCTTTGAAGTGATGTCTGTTTTCCAGGGAGAGGAGTGAAAGAAGGAAGCGTCAGAAAAGAGAGTGAGAGAACAGACTGAGAGTGCTCTCATCCAGCTGGAGTCTACAGATGCTGTAGCTGAATGTGATCCTACTCTTTTTGCCGAAATGTTCCTAATACTTTAAAACAGGTCATGAAAACTTACATGTTTACACTGGGTCTTAACTTTCTTATCTGGCCTGGATTATTTTTTAATATTACTCATTAAAAAAGCAACAGCCATGACTGAAGCCAAGCAAGAGTTGTCTTGGAGGTGTGGTTTAATGTGGGTCTAGTGTTATTTTTGTGTGCATGTGTTTTTGTGTCTATTCACTCTATGAAAATAGTACATAAACAGTTACAATCACTTACCATTCTAGATAACCTGTAAATGTTACTAAGTCCTGTGTAGCTTTACAAGTCCTTACCAGTCCTCCCTTCTAGCATGCATACATTACAATGCACAGCAGCCATTCTATCCATACATCCTCATCTCCTGTGTGTGTGGTTGTGTGTACATATGCTTATTAGCCTTAGTTTATTTATAGTCTCAGAGTACTGGTATCAGAAAATAGGAGGCTGTCCCAGGAATATCAGCATCCTACTGCAGGTCTCAGATGTAGCAAAGATACTGCCACACATCTACAGTTTGAGACACGCACACACACGCGATTATAGAGATATAGACGATAGATTAGATGAAGTAGATAATATTTAGGTACAGAAATAGAAAGGGAAATTTCAACTAAAGATCTTTTAGTATGAATTGCACTGTCTTCCGTAAGGGGTTCTTACCAGAATTTAACATCAAACCAAACTCCATTCAAATAACTTAAATTAAGGAGTAAAACTGTAAAAGATACAGATAAAACAGCAAACATACATTATTTTAAGCAAAAGCTACTTTACATTCAATTTCCACATTGCCCACACATTTAAACATAAGTCCTAATAGTTAATTCCCTAACTGGCATGCCGTGATGACATTGTTCGACCTTGATGACATGTTGATGGAACATCGCCTCCGACACACCCTCACGGATCCCCGATGTTCACCACACCACTCCACCCGCTACGGGAACCATCCTGAACCAGAGAGCATTCCCATGAAGGTTGGAGGGACCCCATGAACATCAACGGACCGGAGGCCTGCTGAAAGCTACCAATCTAAATGAAATGACTCCTGCTACCATGAAGTGAGTGTTTCCTCCTCTTCAGTTACGTCGTTGTTGTTCTGCATTGTGCTGTTTTAATCCCTCCTCTCTAATCTCTAATGCTTTTTTAGAGCGGCGGGAAACCTGATAGACCGGAAGTTGGTCTCCCGGATGGGTCTCTCCACCCAACCGCTGTTCTCGACTCTTTCACGTCACCTCACTGGATAATCAACCTTTTGGATCTGGAATCATTATGTCCATCATCATCACTGTCCACACGTTACCACAGCATTGAGATGAGATCTCCTTCCACAAAGTCACTTGATGCATTCACTCGATCGTATCGGGATTCCCTTGGCTCCACAACCCTGTCGTCAACTCTAGAACAATGGAAATCACAGCCTGGTCTGCCCCATGGCAGAAGACTTGTCCCGGTGGTCTGTGGTTCCACATCGGTTGAGAGTCCAGTAGCCACAATCCAGCGCGACTCCCCAGTGAGTTAACAGATGTAATGGAAGTGGTTTCTCTGTCAAGGTTGACTTGTCTGCCTTCTCACAGGCTGGGAGTACGCCATTGACCTGACGGAAGGAAGGAGTCCTCGGCAGAGCACTACTCTTTGTTGGAGATGGAGACATAGCCAGGTGATGGTCTCTGACCGGGTATCAGTTTTTGTTGTCCTAATGCCCAGGGACAAAGAATGGCAAGGCGAAAGCCCTGTCCCGGATGCACCACACGGGGGATTAGAGAGAGCAGCAAGGAGGACCCATCCTGCCTCTCTCTCTCGTTGCTCTTGTCATCTGGGACATAAACTGTGTGCACAATTGTTCGACAAGTCAGTATTTTTACCATATCATTGTTATTATGCATATGTTCCAACTCCAACCTGTATATACTGGAATTGTTCTTGGATTTAAGCATATCAGGTTATGTGTATTTGTGTAATGAGGGAGGGTGTGGCCTAAGGAGATTAACACCCTATATCAAGGTATGCATAATTTTTAGGCAGCTTCTGTTCCTCAGGCAAAATGGGGCAAAAAAGATATTTAGCTCAGAAAAGTCAACATTTTAAAAAAGTATTTCAGAGGGATGCAGCACTTAAAATTGCTAAGATATTGGGGCATGATCACAGATCCATCAAACATCATTCATTGCAAATAGTAACAGCGTCACAAGAAATGTGTTGAGAAATAAAGACAGAAATGAACTGCCAAAGTTTTGAGAAGACTCAAACGTGAAGCTACCAGGAACCCATTATCCTCTAGTGCTGTCATATTCCAGAACGGCAACCTACCTAGAGTGCCCAGAAGTACAAAATGTTCAGTCCTCAGAGACAAGGCCAATGTAAAGAAGACTGAAACCCGACCACCACCAAACAAGACACATAAGTTGAGATGTAAAGACTGGGCCAAGAAATATTACTTTTCAAATGTTTTATGGACTGATGAGATGAGAGTGACTCTTGACAGACCAGATGGATGGATGCCAACAAGTTGAAGGTGGGGTACTGGTATGGGCTGGTATTATTAACAACGAGCTAGTTGGACCTATTCAGGTTGAAGATGACTCCCAACTCCCAAACCTACTGCCAGTTTTTAGAAGACATTTTCTTCAAGCAGTGGTACAGGAATAAGTCTGCATCTTTTAAGAAGACCATGATTTATATGACGAAAAATGCTCCATCGCATGCATCGAAGTACTCTACTGCGGGGCTATCCGGGACCGTCTGCTCTCCGCCAATCACTCAGGTATCACCTTCACTATTCACTCCCTTACACAGAATTACTTGTGGCCCACCTTGGCTCAAGACGTATAACAACTCCTGCTCTGTATCTGTTCAGTCTAAGAATCAGAGGAACGTCCCATCGGGCAAGCTGTGTTTCATTGGCCTAGGTCTCATCTATCCATATACTTCATCACTGACCTCCTCAGGTCTGATGGGTTCCCCACTATCATGGTGGTGGTGTAGAGGTTCTCCAAAGCATGCTGTTTTGAAGTAGAAGGACCAAGCTGACCGGCACTACAGCATTCTGTCCAAGTGACCTTGTCTGGTTATCTAATTGGAATCTCCCTCTCTGTCTGCCCTGCAACGAACTTAGCCCCTAGTTTGTGAGGCCATTCAAGGTCCTCCGGCAGATTCATGAGGTATCATACCAACTGTGCCTTCATTCACACTACCCCATCTCATCTACCTTTCATGTTTCGATCCAGGGACCAACCAGACCTGACCCTGCTTATCTTCAGAAGCAAACCAGCAGTGTGGTATAAGGCACTATGCTGCTGGACCTAAATCTCATCACAACAACGTCAGCATCTTTGGAAAAAAGCTCTTTATCAAACACAAACAGACACCAGTGTCCCATGGAAGCTCACGATTTGACCAAACCAGAATACCTGACCACTGTGACTGACCCAAATAAAAGCCTTGACTATGTCCTGACTCACATGCAGACATGACTCTTGAGAGTGGTCAGGCTATATGCACAATGCACACAAAATGCAGTGGAAACAGCTTCACGTCCTAATTCCTGCCAAATGTATGACCAAAGTAGAGACTCATAACACCACAAAAGAACTTGAAAACAAATTAAACATTGATAAACGTACATTTCTCCTAGAAATATAGGATTACCACAGCAAGATCTGTGAGCTGTTGCCATGAGAAAAGGGAAACCAATGAAGCACAAACAACCAACAATTATAAACATAACTGATATTCATCTGTTTATATTTTCCCTTGTCATTGATACCTTAACTATATGCACATTGTTAGAACACTGCACATTTACATTTTGGCAACTTACAGGAGCTATTAAGGTCAACTATTTATTTTAAATAAGGACAGGACTAAATAGAGAGCCAGACAGACCAATACAATAATGGAGGCAACATATACTGTATGTTAAGACTGTTATAACGTCCTTCCAGCTCACCTATCCGACATTCTCTCTCTATTCCAACAGCCGTACGTAGCCTCTCACATTCCAGCTCATACACATTTCAGCTTAGCTACATCCCAGTTCTTCCATATCCCTTGCTCAGCCAAGTCCCACTTCAGACACATCCCATCTCAGAAACAAACCGGCTGAGCCACATCCATGGTGCCAGCTCAGTCACATCTCATCTTGGAAACATACCAGCTTTGCCACATCCAAGCTCAGCCACATCCCAAGTACAGTACCGGCTCAGTCACATCCCAGCTCAGTAGAAATTATGTGATTGTAAAGAAGGTAGAGAAATAGAGCATGAGAGAGGCATGTAGGTTTTAGAAGTAAAAGAGAGCTGAAGGTAGACTCTGATAGTGTTACAAAGCAAAAACTGGCATTTTTTCTTGGCTTACACTTCAGACACCATTTAATACATCTGCTGGGATCACAGAATATAAAATCATTAAAAACTTTATCTTAATTTAGGTGAAGTGCTCTATCGGCTACAGCACGGCCAAGAATCCATTTAAGTGCCTCCACAGACAATAACAGTAAAACATTTCTAAATATATATAATGTACTTCTATATGTTTAACACTCACATGTAATAATTTATTCAGTTGTGATTGAAGTATTACCAATGCCATTTAGGCAATATGTAAGACTGCACCCAGACAACTGGAGAAAACCTGCGGACATCAGAGAAGCAATGACACAACTTTCTGATGTGCTGCTCACTTCTGTTAGTAGTATGCTAGGCAGTGGATTTCAAACCTCTCCTCGTGGCACCCCAGCCATTCCATATATTTGATCTATTTCTGAGCTAGCAAACCTGATTCAACTCATCTGATAATTATCAGGCCCTTTTAATGAATACGGCGAGCTAGGTCAGCGGTTACAGCTAAACTGTGGAAAGTCTGGGGTACCCTTAAGAGAGGTTTGAAAACCACTGTGCTAGAGCCAGGGCAAATAGATTTAGTGACGACCCACCCAATATTAGACAACTTAATTTGACCCAAGAAATCATCAAAATCCTATCGACCAATGGCCTCCAACCCCCCTCCCAAAATGCTACACAAACCTACGTCCTTGGCTGAACATAGTGTATATTGTCTCTGCTTGAAGCACACATTGGTGCTTCTAAATGGAGTCGCCAGAGATGAACACAGAATTTAATTACAGACTCAGTCCTATGACAATGCGGGAATGACACCAGAGCGATATTAGGGATCATAGCAGTTATGCCATAGGTCAAAGTTGAACAGGTGCAGAGTTTATAGATCCTTTGTCCTTAAAGCATCATGGAGGTAATACATTTTGTTGCAGTAAAACAAAACTGTGCATGGCACGAGAATAGCCATTTAAATACAGGAAGGGAGTAGCCTGTCTGTAGACAATCAATGTCCTCATTCTGCTGTGTGTGTGTGTGTGGTTGTGTGGGTGTGTGTGTGTGTGTGTGTGTGTAGCTGCTAAATAATGCTAAGCCCAACCATACGGATTCTATAATGCCTGTTAAATAACTCTAAGCTTAACCAGAGCACGTCCTTAATCACAACTCTGACCCAGGAAATGAAGAGAGATGTCACAGCCAATAAGAATCAAGAAAGAAGTCTGGGACAGAGGTCAAATGTCAGGGAGAAGAGGGATAAACCTTTCAGCACCTAACGTGAGAGAGAGAGCGAAAAAAGAGACATTGTGAGGTACCAAATTCAGAGATAAAGCTCGAGAGAGAGCTTGGGGGGAAATTGGATGGATAGAAAAGACAAGGGAGCAAAAGAAAGAGAGATAAATAGAAGATGAATCGATTCGTTTGAGGAAGGCAGGCTTTGTCAACACTAAGGCTTCTCCAGGAGTAACAGAGTAACCGATCCATTATAGTACTCAATTCCTGTACTGAAGTACTGCTGTCACGGAAAACAGAGAATGAAAAATGAGAACACACAAAGAGAAGACAGATTGTTCTGGAAATTTCATTTTCTCTGAAAGGAGATGGAATTTGCCTTGGAACATTCTCCAACCAGAAGTGAAGAGCGATGTCCAGCTTGCAATGACCCGTGCAGGAGCTCAACTGAGCTAACTGTCGGCACCTCAAATCTCCTACTGCTGGAGCTTCTCTTCGTCACAGAAAGCATTAACTAAAACGTGGGGATTTTGTATCTAAATATATACAGCAGCTTACAAAATTGTGTACCTGCATCTATTTTAACCCAAGCCAAAGTAACTTTACAGAATGCGCCATATTGGAAGGGAGAGTAGAGGTATTTGAAAATGTTCAAGTAGTATTCAAACCCAGGTGAGCATAAGTCTAAACTGAACAAACTCCTTGTTTTGCCACCTAGCTGTGAGAGGCCTGTTGACTGGCATAGCGCTGACTCACTCAACATGAGTTTACACTCGCACATTCTGCCCAGCACCTTAGTATGGATTACCGTATGTTTGGATGCCCCAGGTCAGTCTGTGGTGAGATTAGTCTAACCTGGTTTAGCATGCTGGCTGTTCTGTGGTGTGCAGCTTCTCAACAACGCGTTCTATGATACGGGAGTCTACCTGTGCATGTCATGCTGAGGGTATACAGTAATAATTATGCATAGTGTATTACAGCTATATTCACCTGATTAGAAGAGGACCTTTGCTCATGTATAGAACAACTTTCCTTGAAAAACGTTTGACTAAACCCTAGTCAATCCTCTCAAATTATACTCCTTAGTGTTGGAGGAGTATCTCACACAACTCACACAACCCAACTACACCAAAAATAATCAGCTATAATCCTGTTAAATGGAAACTGTTAGACGTTCTAAGATCATAATTGGACTAGCTTCAGAGTAAATTTTCCTTCACAATTTTTTCTTTCCCTCATGTAGTTTTATGTCTTGATAAGTTCATTTCTGGGAATCCAGAAATTGAACTTTGCTTTATGCAACAGAGATTTGATTAGCTTTGAACATCCCCTGCTTAAGCACAGTCCTAGGCTTTATTGGTCTCAGAAACATCTCTGAAATGTACTTGGGGTGCAGCACTGACCATAACTTAAATGCTCAAAGCAGCTCCAAGTCAATTTCAGTCTTGGCAAGTCATGAGAAACTACATTTCCTTTAATCTAATATACAGACCAAATAAATGGTGGGTTACAGAACGGGGATGTTTTTAGAAGTGGCCAGTAAGCAGGTCTAGAGGATCCACTGAACACTGCCTATGCAAATGCCCCTGGCTGGGTTGAAAGTTGACGCAATGAACGGGCCGGACATGACCCAGCGTCCCTTAACTCACTACAGCCTGAGACCGATCTTTCCCACTGTTTCCTGCCTCATGTCAACAATGCTGTGTTGAAGGCCTGTCATAAAACAGAACTGCGCTGTGAAGGAACACATTGAGTGTAATAACAGGTGCCTTGAGACGGAAACTGTTACTGGGTCACTGTGGTCAAATGGCTACGGTCAACATGCGTCCAAGGTGCTGAGTTATAGCACAAAGCCTTCATACTAGGGTCAAGGCGTAATGATGAGCATGTTCAGTCCCCAGACTTAGGGCCACGGACTCATCCCTGCTCAGCATCTCAGCATGATAGCACAGGTCATCAGTAATAAATGGGGTAGGTCGTGGCTGTTAAGCAACAGTATGATAAGAACTTCTGTGCAAACTCATATTTAGTCCTCCATATCTCATATCAGATAAGATCAGATTTCTAGGTGATAGGGATGTGTTCTGTCTTTTAAAGTCGTAGTTGTCTGTATGCATAGCCATGGGAATGGATGTCAATAGCAGATTCCTGTCAATCAATCACTGACTTTTGTCAGACAACTGATGTCGTCCTAATGTGGATGCCATGAACAAACAGAATTTAAGTCAGCATTATGTTCATTCTTTGTACATGACAAATGCTGCCCAATACTCTCTGATGGGTAAATCCCTTGTTTTTTAATGTTGAAATGTAAAACAATTATCTGTTCATTGTACAGTATGCAATATAATGTGAAGACACTACAGCATGTAAGTAGTTAAGTAACCAGTGAGTATGTGAAATATAGACAACCTATTAGAATGTGCAGTCTAAGGAAACAGCAATTTTACCTGGCAAGCTTACTGGATGTTCCGACCTGCTGCTCTCTACTCCTACACAGGAATTATGCCCGTGCTGCTTTTGGAGAGTGCTGTCTTTAGAAAAGGAAGACGCTCGTTAACACAGCACCAGATCCCTCTCACATAACACCCGCACACAGTAATGCTACACAAACAACACACACACACACACAGACACACAATCGCAGACTAACAGGACACTTAACCCCACTCGACACAGACACACAAATGTAGACTTGCTCTTAACATCGCCCCACACAACACAGACCAACTGGCACTGAACGAAGAGGCCATGCCCAAACCACCTGTCTATTATAGCAAGGTCAGAAGAAAATGTTCCCATTTCTATCAATGTGGTCCAGTGTCTTATGAGTGCAGGCTGTCCCACTCACATATCACATCCATTAGTAAGGCATGGCTGGGTGTGCGATCTAGGGCTCCACTTTGATGCCAAGACTAGCCTGGTTAATGGTAGGGTACACGGGTACACCGCCAATCTATCCAGTTTCACACGTGCAAGACTGTGTAATAAAATGAAGGAACAGAAAATGCAACATCTAAGATATCGTCAAGCATTTCATCTGATTTCAAAATAAACCATGGGTCTATGATGAGTTTAAAAGAACAATGATAAACTGATCTTTAAAATAAGATGAATCAAAGTCATGTAAGGTCTCAGAAGGACGAATTAGAGCCTGCACCCTCTCACACTAACATTTAGCTATGATGGCCCGGTCTCTGTCATCTAAGGATTTTGCTAAACGAGAGTCCAGGCACTGCTTGGTTTTCCTCGGGGAACTACCAGTGTACTATTTGTAGGAAACATATCAGAATGCAGACGGTTCTCATGACGATACGTACAAAATCATACAAAACATTCGTACATGTGTACGTTTCAGGAGTAAGGGAACCTAGCATAGTACGCCTGCACTAAACATTCCCCAAGTACTTTCAATTGTAACCGATTGTTCTATTCTTGGAAATGTTCCGGTAGAACAGCTATTCAATACATAAAAAATGTACATTTTGATTGGCCATATCATAAGTCTGCCTATGTAATGCGTCAAAATTTCCATTATCTACACCCACGTATTGCCACGAGAATGCGTTGCAGAATGGGGCTGCTAAAAAATGATGCACTATAATAGAAATCCTG
Source organism: Umbra pygmaea (assembly GCA_016801145.1). Classification (NCBI taxonomy): domain Eukaryota; kingdom Metazoa; phylum Chordata; class Actinopteri; order Esociformes; family Umbridae; genus Umbra; species Umbra pygmaea. The sequence goes on along the minus strand of JACXGM010007844.1, from coordinate 16,354 downwards.
TTTTGGTTGTTTGCTTGTTAAGAAAATGTATGCAATACCACAAAAAATCAGTTGTTTGGACTAAACAGTCCAATCCCTGTACTTTTTACAGAATATCAGTCTGTCCCTGATGTTTTTCCTGGTGAGAAGTGGCTTCTTTGCCATGCTCCAAAAGTGTTTAACTCACTGTGCATGCAGATGCACTCACACCTGCCTGCTGCCATTCTTGAGCAAGCTCTGCACTGGTGGTGCCCCGATCCCGCAGCTGAATCAACTTCAGGAGACGGTCCTGGCGCTTGCTGGACTTTCTTGGGCTCCCTGATGCCTTCTTCACAACAATTGAACCTTTCTCCTTGAAGTTCTTGATGATCCGATAAATAGTTGATTTAAGTGCAATCTTACACGCATCAATATATTTGCCTGTGAAGCTGTGTTGTGCAAAGCAATGATGATGGCATGTAACCATGGTTGACAGAGGAAGAACAATGATTTAAAGCACCACTCTCCTTTTAAAGCTTCCAGTCTGTTATTATAACTAAATCAGCATGACAGACTGATCTCTAGCCTAATCCTCGTCAACACTCTCACCTGTGTTGACAATAACAGACTGGAAGCTTCACTTGAAACTTCACTGATATAATAATAATAATAATAACAATAATAATAATAAATATAATAATAATAAACCTTTATTTATATAGCACCTTTCATACAAGGAATGCAGCTCAAAGTGCTATACATCAATGAAAGTAAAATAAAATGGCAATAAAAACATTTACATCAATAAAAGACAAAGAAATGTAAATAATTAAATTTAAAACATAAAACGCATTGAGCACATTTTCAGGCAATGAAATAGAAATATGAAATGTAAAGGATTAAAAGAGGGAAGGCATAAAAAGCATTTGAGTGCTGACTTAGTTAAATGCTATAGTGAAAAGATATGTTTTTAACAGCTTTTTGAATATATCAATAGATGATGCTTCTTAGATATTTTTTGGTATTGTGTTCCACAGTTTTGGAGCATACTTAAAAAAGGCAGCATCTCCAATTTTTTTGTGAGTGGAATTTTGTACCATTAGCAGGTTAGCTGTGGAAGATCTGAGTGCCCATTGGGGAACATAGAATTTTAGAGTGTGTAAAATAGGCTAATCCTCAGCCATTTAGAGTATTATAAACAAGCAGGAGGACCTTAAAATCAATCATGTGGGAAATTGGGAGCCAGTGTAATGATTTCAGAACTGGAGTAATATGTTCTTGCCTCTTGGTTCTTGTTAAGAGTCTTGCTTCTGAGTTCTGGATGAGTTGAATCTTCTCTAGAGATTCTTTTGGGTGGTCTATAAGGAGGGCATGTAACATGATGGCAGCTGGTTCTTTTGTGGCAGGGCTGAAATGCAGTGTGTCTCCAGTCCTGTCAGTGTTCTGTGTATGTGTATCTCTGTTCTGTTCAGTGTGTTTGTTTTTTTCCAGTATGTCTGTTCCTCACAGGTGAAATAAATTAGCTCATCTTCTTCTTCTTCTTTCAAAGTAACCAGTGCAGCCGACGAGTCAGAGCAAAAAACCACCCTGTCGGGTCTCATTTCCTCCACCCACTCCAGAGCCAACAGAATAGCCAACAACTCTGCAGTATAGACTGACAAGTTATCAGTAGTCCTTTTTGTTACCGCTACCTTAAATTCGGGCACACAAAAGGCTGCCCCAGTCCTCCCTGTACCTGGGGCCTTAGACCCATCGGTAAAAATCTCCAGAGACGCACCATAGTGTGTATTGAAATGCTGACCAACTAAACCTATTGGACTGTACTCGCTCAAACAACCCCAAATCGGAATAACAGTAATAAGTAACTACTGTACTTTTGGGCTATAGCATCTCCCAAGCAAACCCATTTCCCTTGCCAGCACTGCAGAACTCCAACCAAACCTCATAGAAGTATTTATTTCATGTTCCCAGCATGTCTCAAGGACTTTCCTTGTCGGATGTGAAACAGCATGGCCCTGAAGATTTACCTAATATGTCACAGCCAGTTGTTGTCTCCTGATCTCTAAAGGCATTTACCCCAAATCTCAATGAAGCTATATACACAGTATTCAAAGCTACCCCATGCCAATCCCGGAAGGCACCTTAAGAGCTTAGAGCTGCCCCGGGGTGTACATCGCACGTCAGGAAAACTACCTGGATTAAGCACACTAGTTAGACCTGGGCGGACCACCAGCTGTAAGTTTGGTTATGGCTCCTTGATCGTGTGCCAGTTAGATGTTGTGTTTTGTGTTGGGATTTAGTACAGGTTTGGGGTGTGGAACTTCAATTTCTTTCTTTGCTATGGTTCTGTCCAGTCCTCCCCTTCTCCCAATATTATTATTATTACCGTGGCAAATAAATAGCCTTACTTTAAACGGTATACCTTTGTGTCAGTGTCCTTGCTCGCACCCACAACCTCATACCTATTTTGTTGACTACTGAGGGTCCTTGAGCAGTGGGTGTCAGGTCCCCCTCCCTTGCGGGAGCTAGAACATAACACAGTGGAAATGTTTTTTTGGTGGGGAGTAACGTTCATTTTCATGGCGAAGAGGGATAATATATATGAAAATTGACATAATCAACACTGAGGCAGCAAACTTTGTGGAGACCAATACATGTGTCATTCTCAAAACATTTCACCACATCTGTAGTGCAATTCAAATAAGCCTGCATATTTTAGGCAACACCCATGCTATTTTGACACATTTCAGAATGATATCGTCTGAATGCCACTGTTTAGTGTCATCGAGAGGGTCCATAAAATGCAGGATTTAGCAAATAATAATTTATTGTTTTAAACTATTTAGCAATACAAACAAGGTCACTGAATGAAGTATTAGATATTGATTTAATTGTAACCTCAGTGTTACTTCCTCCTTTATATAGCCCTATTTACATAGTATAATGTATTACAGTATACAGTATATCCTTTATAAATGACTTTTGCATTCGTAATATTACACAGGCCTTCATATTTACATGAAAGAAAAAACATTTAGTAGATTAAATTTGCAAGCACAGCTTTTCTGACACATACATACAGTTGTACACGTGCACACACAAACAACTTAACAAACACGTTTGCACTCTCACGTGTACACATGCACACAACTGTTGGACAACATTCTCATCAAGCCGAATCCGAAACAACTGTGTTTTAGGTTGTTTTTGTGTGTGTTCACATCACGTTCATCTCAAACAGTGGGACACAAACCAGTGGGACTAATCACAAAAACTGGGGCAAAAGAATATGACCAGTATGTGTTTGCGGGGGCGTTTTTAGGTTTGACGAGAATAGCATCTTACAAGGGTTTTCTCTCCATGTTACAGTAGCATTAAGAGTAAAAGAGAACAGAGATTCCGTGTTAACCTAAGAATTCATGGGTTCTATTTTGAAAAAACTCTAATGGCCCATACTGCTGAAACATACACTAAACAAGTCTAATTACAAAAAACTCAGGCAAAGAAAATGAAATCTCCATTGAGCTTGACTTCTTAGTCGAGGACAACACTTCATGTCTGTCCTTGAAACCAGACATAAGTCAAAAGAGGTGTAGAAAAGAGAAATTGGTAGTTTTTTCCTGCTATACTGGTGATTACCCTTCTGTCAGTAGTACAGCCACAATGCTGCTAAATGAAACTCTGGGGACTGGACCAGTAGTCCTGTGGTGCCATCTTGTTTTATATTTATATATTATATTTCTTTCACCTTAATTTTACCAGACAAGTTGACTGAGAACATATTCCCATTTGCAGCAATGGGCTGAGGAGAAGTGGGTGTGGGTAGAGGAGCCAATTGAAAGCTGAGGATCTTTAGGTTGTCATGATGGTTTGAGATCCAGATTTGAAATTTGTCCAGGACACCAGCGTAAAGACCCCTACGGTTTTAGTGACCAGAGTGTGAGGAAACCGGTTTAACATCCAATCTGAAAGACGCCACCCTACACATAGCAGATGTCAACTTTAATGCCATGGGAATAAGCTTTAGACCAGAGGGAAGAGTGTCCCCTACTGGCCCTTCAACACCACTTCCAGCAGCATTGTTCTCCTATCCAGGAACCCACCAGGCCCGACCCTGCTTAGCTTCCAAAGCAAACTAGCATTCTTATAGAGGGTGTTATGCTGCTTGGTCTTCTCAAGTACCCTCTAGGGAACACTGGCCAAACACTGTTACATCTGCTCCACCACACCACCTTGTGGTTGAGGATTGTTGTGGCCGAGAAGCAAAGTCTGCGTGTGTGTGTGATTAAGCGACTAAGCGACTACGCCAAGGTACATTTTTATGCTTACAGTCATTCCATGCTTCAGTAACCCTGCCTGGCACACACACACACGGACCAATCACACACAAAGGCAGATGCACACATACGCACTTGGTTTTCTGTTTCTATCAACATCGGAAGCACATCAGCAAAAGAAAGAAGGAAAGAGTTGGATGAGGTTGACATTTTTGAAAGAGAGGATTAAAATAACTTTTCTCCATCAATAGGAAGTGAAATGTGGCAAACAATTAGCTATTCAGTTGCCCAGCGAAGGATTTCTAAAAAGCTCTTTGAATAAAACCACAAACTTCAATTAGAACTAATACCATTCTTTCAGCGATAGCAAGAGAGCAACAGAGCCTCTGCATGGCGCAGTGTCCTCGTTCGGGCAGGGGTCATATCTTGGTCACAGCATTCTGACTATGCCCGGGGGTCAAGCATGGGATAGTGCCAATTGTTACAGCCATACCTGGGGTGGATATTCGGATGGGGTACTTTGTCACATTGCTTTCTCATAACTCCTTGTGTAGTTGGGGTGCCTGTGAATTCAACCCTGGTTGTGTAATTGCTAAATATGTACACTCACTTTGCGTATACGTGAAACTAAAGGCTTTTATGTTAAACAAGCAGTGTGACAATTATCGGACAGGTTTGGCAATGCATTCTTAGAGGAAGTGCATGTGGTTGATCAATCTGCACTTGCTGTAGCGTTGCTAACGAGAAGAGAAAGAAAGTCAAAGGGAACTAGACATAAAAAAACTGCTCCCCCATGCCCCAAAAAGAGAGAAACAGAGAGGGAAGGAGATCAAAGCTTGACAATGCTAATGGGAGGGGAAAAATAAAATAACAGTGATGCATTTTGTTAACAGGTGTTTGGGTGGGAGAGCATGTGTGGCTGAGAGAGGGGGGGGGGAGAGAGAGAGAGAGAGAGAGTGAGATTGAATATACAGGTTGAACCATATCCTTTTAATATTTGCTCTCTACTTACTGAGTTCCTGGGAAAAGAATCAGGTGAGAACAGTCCTCACAAAAACCGTGATAGTTTCAAACATCCCAGCTGCTTTACATTTCCTGTAAGAACAGACAAGGCAGAGGGGAAAAGAGAACGAGAGAGAGAGATGGATAGAGGTAAGAGGAAAAGAGCGCTGCCTCCCTGTGGTGAAACACTTGGCAGAAAGTATTGAATGAAGCGAATCTAAACATGCAGAAACGTGTATTAGAGAGTGTATGCCGCGGAATTGTCTGAAGTGTGTGAGAAGTGAATGACGTGTGTTAACATTTAATATTGTAGCTAATGCACAGATGGGCTAGACATGACAGATATAACAGGTATGGAAAGAATATGAAAAGATATAAAAATCATGCATACACCCGAACTGTGTGAATTGTGTGATTAAACTCTTCTAAAGTTTTCAAGAACTCACAATTTGTATTAAGTCAGCTGTCTGCTCCATCCACAGCCTGGTTGATTTTTAACCTATTATTTCTGCCATGTAGGCATCACATAGCCTTTTTCAATAGTCTTAAACAAGTCTTGTTTGAAGCAAATGTATGCATCACACACATTATTATAGGCAAAAACCCAACACCTGTACCATGTCAAATATTGAGTGGAAAGTTTGGAAACATAATTAATTGAGATATTCACTGAAGTGATTGTTTAGAGATCTGTGAGAAGCATCTTGCAACATTGTTCAGAAAAAAAGCAAACATGTTTATATAAACTTTATTCCTCTAGTAGATTGTAGGTTTTTATTTATTTTTTTAACTAGAAGTACTTTTGTTTCATGATGCTAGATGATGCTGTTACAATAAAAACAGTCGCGGGTCCATTTGGGTGGACTTTTTAATATAAAGACAGACACGATATTACCCAAAGTATGGGGACTCCCTACTAATGGTGGAGGATAATGGTCTGGGGCTGTTTTTCAGGGTTTGGACTAGGCCACTTAATGGAGGGTCATCTTAATGACAATTTGGTGCTTACAACTTTGTGAGTTGTAATGATGGAACAGTTTGGGGAAAGCCCTTTCCTGTTCCATCATGACTGTGCTCCTGTAAATAAAGCAGGGTCCATAAAGACATGGTTGATGAGTTTGGTGTAGAAGAACTTGAATACACTGCACACTGTCCTGAACTCAACCCCATTTAACACCTTTGGGATGAATTGGAATGATGATAGCTGTAAGGTCCAACCATGCCAGCACTATGTCCTCTCAACCAGTCACTGCCACGCATCTATGAGTTTGTGTGTGTGTGTACTTTTTGACCCCTACCTGGTGGCCTTCAATCCTCCTGACCAGAGAAAGCTTGAAAGAGAGAAAGTGACTATGGTTAGGACTTCCCCGGTTCATCAGAGTCACGGTCCGCAGAACAACCTCAGGCTTACTTGGGATAAAGGAAGAGGAGAGAGAGACAAAGAGATAAAGAGAGAGATAGACGTAGAGATAGAGAGATAAAGAGAGAGATGGAGATAAAGGGAGAGATGGAGTGATAAAGAAAGAGATAGAGAGGTAAGGAGAGAGATATATAGAGAATGAGAGAGAGAAATAAAGAGAGAGAGAGAGATAGAGAGAGATAAAGAGAGAGATATACATACCCGATATATATAGGGAGAGCTGCTTCTCTGTCCACTCTCCTGTCTGACAGGTGACAGGTTTATTACCTTCTCAGTGTGTGGGGAGAAAATTCTCCTACATGATTTCATCACATTTCAACAAGTACGTGCAACAGTGAGACGTCAGTGTAGAGAGACAGAGCATTTAGAGTGGCGAACATTGTTGACTCAAAAGCTGAGTAGTGAGTGGGGAGGAGGTTTCCAGCTTAGGGATCTTTACCCTGTCCATGTGTGGACGGATTGACCTCAAACTGTTTCCACACATCCAGAGATAGGAGGCACATTAGCTGCTAATGAGGTTAAAGTCTACAGAAACACAATATAAACCTCATTATGACCTTCCCTGGGTATACATAAAGGATCATTCCCCTAGGCATACATATAGGGTCATTCCTTACTTTGCAGAAACTCTTATTTCCAAGGTCAGTCAATAGGAAATATGACTGTGTTCTTGAGAAAATGAAGGAAAGAAAATGTAGTTGGCGATTAGACACACCTGGGTTAGACACACCTGTTGACTAAAACAGCCATTTATATTCCCCTCCGGTTCTCTTGTCTTTATGAGGTAAATAAGTCATAATCCCCATAAACCCTAGTGACAAAATATGATATTGGTTCTGTGCTCTTCAACTTTTCATTTTTTCTCTAAAGGAGGTTTGTGGGTTTACTTCAGATAACGTCTGTGTTTCTATTAGGCTTACCCAACCTGGGCAAGAGAAAGTGACATTTGTCAACATATTTGCATAAATTCACTCTTTTGGGATTTTTTTGGGATGAAATGTAGTCAAGATATTGCTAAATGTCACCTTGCCCTAGCAATGTTAAAACAGTTATCAAAACAGTCATCAAAACACTGAATCAGTGTGAGCCAGCACAAAACACAGACCTTATTTAAAGTAAATATATAGAAATTCTCTATTGCAGAGATGAATGGTGGAATAGTGCAAAGAACCAATAAACATGTACTACATAATGCTGCTAGGTTGTATGTGGATTATTATTATTATACCTGGGCCATGTTGGTTCAGAAATGGCCCATTTCTGGCCCAGTTCTGGCCCACATACAGCACAAATTTATGGCTGAGTTCCCACCTAGGTTCCTGGGCCAGACGTGGGGCAGATGCAGGTTGCCGCACTTGCCTTATTTGGGCCTACCATAAACCAGGAGCTGTGTGTATGAGTATATTTCTGCAGGGCCAAAGGAAAGCATTAACAAAGTCAACAAAAACCCTGAAATCCATTATGTTACAAGCTTGAAAGCTCTCATAACATCTCCATTATCCACCTCAAAATACATTTAACATGGTACTTTCCACACCTCAGTCTGGCTCCTGTAACCTCCCCAAAACCATTATGGTACCTCGTCATCAGGGATGGACTGGGACAAACATTCCCCTCCCAAATCCCATCCTGATACAGGGTCATTCAAGGCATGATATTAAAAAGAAAATCCACTTAGCTCAATAATCTGAGGGGGCACGTTTCAATGGGCATGACATCTCTGGTACTATGTATTGGGATAGACTATGCTAACATATAGAATCCCTCAAAATCAAACTACACTGGAAAGGGTTCTCTAATGGGTTCTTTGGCTGTACTTATTGGAGAACCTTTCTATGGTTCCCAAAGAAACCCAATTTTTATATGTTGGCTTCCATCTGGTATCCTCAATGGAAAGGTTTCTATATGTAAACAAAAATAATCTACACTGGAATCAAGAATGATTGTCTGGGAAGCATAAGTAATAAAAATGCTCTGCACACTGTCTCTAATTGCAAATGTTACAGTAAATGTAATTAATTCAAGAATTCAGTGTTTTGTGACTTCTTAATGAGGACTTTTAGAAATGCTAACATTAATATAATTTGAAATCATTGTTCTTCCTCCATCAAACCATGGTTGCCTGCAAGGAAACGTGCCATCATCATTGCTTTCCGCAAAAATAGGCTTCACAGGCACTGAAATTGCTGCTAGTATGATTGCACCTAAATCAACCATTTATCGGATCATCAAGAACTTCAAGGAGAAAGGTTCAATTGTTGTGCTGAAGGCGTCAGGGGACACAAGAAAGTCTAGCAAGGGCCAGGACCGTCTCCTAAAGTTGATTCAGCTGCAGGATTGGGGCACCACTAGTGCAGAGCTTGCTCAGGAATGGCAGCAGGCAGGTGTGAGTGCATCTGCATGCACAGTGAGGTAAATACTTTTGAAGGAAGGCCTGGTGTCAAGAAGGGCAGCAAAGATTCCAGTTCTCTCCAGGAAAAACATCAGGGCCAGACTGATATTCTGCAAAAGGTACAGGGATTGGACTGCTGAGGACTGTGGTAAAGTCATTTTCTCTGATGAATCCCCTTTCTGATTCTTTTTGGTCATCCGGAAAACACCTTGTCTGGAGAAGACTAAGTGAGCACTACCATCAGTACTGTGTCATGCTAACAGTAAAGCATCCTTAGACCATTCATGTGTAGGGTTCCTTCTTACCCAAGGGAGTGGGATCACTTACACTTTTGCCTAAGAACAAAGCCATGAATAGAGAATGGTACCAACGCATCCTCCGACAGCAACTTCTCCCAACCATCCAAGAAAAGTTTAGACCGCTTGGACCTTCTGTCTGCACATGTGGCACTGAAGATGCACGTGGACAGCATTCCACATCTCCTCAGCGCGCTGGAACCCGGCGTCCACCTCGGGGGCCTCGGTCTGGCATGGATTTTAGGCATATTCCGCCCACGGTAGAAAATCCGCCCACTCCCCTGGCCGGTCCTGGCAATAAGACCTGAGGAACCTACCCACTTCCCGATTTACTCGTTCCACCTGCCCGTTAGATTCCGGATGATGTCCAGAGGTCAAACTGACCATGACCACCAGCCGCTCCATGAAAGCCCTCCAAACCCGGGAAGTAAACTGGGGACCCCGGGCAGATACAATGTCCTCCAATAATACATAGGCTTTGTATTAAAGGTTTGGTGATAATAAAAGTTGAGTGTGTATAATAAATTGGGTGTGTATAATAATTGTTATGTTATGTTATTTTATATTAATTAAAGTATTGTTTCAATCTCACATGTGTTTATACTATCTCTGCATGTGTATGTATATTCCCCGTATTACTATGTTGGTGTAGTTGCCCAAAGGTACCCAACTGTCTGCCAAATCAAAACAAGTTGGGTGTATATAGTATGTTGGGTGTGTATAACAAGTTGGATGTGTATAGTAAGTTGGGTGAGTATAAAATGTTAGTTGTGTATAATAAGTTGGGCGTGTATAATAACTTGGGTACGTTATGTTATTGTATATTCATTCAAGTATTGTTTAAATTCACGTGGCATTTTCTGACAGAAATGTGTTTATATTATCTCTGCATGTGTATGTGGTAATATAATCTCTGCATGTGTATATGTTTATAGTAACTCTGCATGTGTATGTGTTAATATTATCTCTGCATGTGAATGTGTTAATTTTATCTCTGCATGTGAATGTGTTTATAGTATCTCTGCATGTGAGTGTTTATAGTATCTCTGCATGTGTAAGTATTAATATTATCTCTGCATGTGTATGTTTTTATAGTACCTCTGTATGTGTATATGTTTATAGTATCTCTGCATGTGTATTTGTTTATAGTATCTCTGCATGTGAATGTGTTTATGATATATCTGCACATGAATGTGTTTATAGTATCTCCGCATGCGTATGTTTCTATTTTATCTCTGCATGTGTATGCATTTATGATATATCTGCATGTGTATATGTTTATAGTATCTCTGCATGTGTATGTGCTTATAGTATCTCTGCATCAGTGGTGGGCCATCAGGGCCTGCAAAGCCTTCTCTGCAGGCCCAAAGATAGTCAGAATATATTTTTAACAAATATTATTCTTGAATATATTTTTCATTAACAATATATATATATATTTTAAAAAGTTCATTTAAATTATTCTATAAAGTAATTTCATTGCTACAAAACGCTTTTTTCAGTTGCCTTGCTTTTAGCGAATGAAAGCTTTTATCCAATAAGATTTTTTCATCTGTGTTTTTCGGGTAGACTGGGGCATTCAGAATTCCAAGTGAATACCGTCTGCTGTTGAAGCCCATCAGGACCATGTTGTTGATTGTCATATTTTTAACCAATCAGATTTCGACTTTACCATGTTGGGTGTGTTCTTTGACCAGGTAAAGCATTTCTGCAGGCCTATCCTTACGTCAGCATCGTTTCTGTTGCTGATGGGAGTGGCAGTTCAACAAAAAAATGTAAAAAAAGTTTGCCATCCAAACAAGATCTAGCTTAGCTTACACCCGTTTCCGATTTCTTTAAACTTTCAATTTTTAGATTGTTAGATTGTTTTACTTTTAGCAGAATGGCAGATGGAGGTGAAGAAGTAGCTTTGGGCAAGATCTTTTATTGGAACTTAACGCAAAGATGTGCTGTACAACCGCGTCATAGAAGTCTTCTTAAAAAAGAAAGGAAGACGGACTTCGTTTTCAAATAATGAGCAGCTTTGGTGAGTTTTATGGATTTTTATATATTTTTACTAGCAGGGCCTTAGGGATGGGCCGATACCAGTACTTGGTATCGGCCCGATACTGGGCATAAGTACTTGTACTCGTGAAAAAGGCCCGATACTCCAAGTAGATACATCCTCCACATTTAAGAGTGTTATGATGCGCTTGACAGATTATCCGACCATAGATGGCCATCGTTGTAAATCTGATTCACGTAAATGTTTCAATGGAAATGTTCAGCCCTATGCATAGCTATATTTCATAATGATGATAACGACAGTCTACTTCGTTATTCAGAGACCCTGCTTATAAAGCTGTAAAACTGTCTTTATTGCTTTTTAAAAAAGAAAGAAAAGTGATTTAAATGCGCCTAAAATGCATAATAATTCCAAATACGGAGCCACGCGTTAGCTATTGAAATAACTATTTTCCTCAGCAGTTGTCCGGTAAAGTTCAAATAGAGAAATGTGATATCGTTTTTCAAACTGCTATTTTCATGTAGCCTAATATTTGTAAAATTATAGGTAAAAAATATTAGAAACCTCAAGGAAATGTGCACATTTAAGTACAGGAAAGAACGAAGGATGCAAGTTATTAGGCTATTCGGTGCATACTATAACTGTAGAAAACGGCCTGAGGAACGCCCCGGACCTAGCCTCTGAAAGCCACCATCAGAGAGGAAAGACAAATGTTGGTAGTTTGCAAAACTTCTGGGTGAACAAAATAGTAGTATTTCTGAGTTCTGACATACTAACGTTAACAAATATATCTTAGCTAAAGGAAATACGATGTAGCATATTTATATTTTGTATAATATATACAAAAGCCCTAGAATGTCATTGTGAGGTAATTATAATGCCTTTTCATTTCGGGAAGATATTGAAGGCCTAGGTGTTAAATGCACGGCCCGCCACTGCTCTGCATGTGTGTGCATTTATGATATATATGCATGTGTATGCGTTTATAGTATCTCTGCATGTGTATGCGTTTATGATATATCTGCATCTGTATATGTTTAAAGTATCTCTGCATGTGTGTGCGTTTCTAGTATCTCTGCATGTGTGTGCATTTCTGATATATCTGCATGTGAATGTGTTTATCGTACCTCTGCATGTGTATATGTTTATAATATCTCTGCATGTGTATGCGTTTATAGTATCTCTGCATGTGTATGCGTTTATAATATATCTGCATGTGAATGTGTTTATAGTGTCTCTGCATGTGTATGTGTTTATAGTATCTCTATTTGTGCATACACCTGGGTGTGGACAGTATGCACATTGTTTATGTTCAGAGTCACTGGATTATTAACTTTTAAATGGGTACCTAAAATGGATTAACTGAGGTTCAAAAGTTAAGAGGCCTCTCAATCAGCATAATGACCCAATATAGTGGGCGGAGAAAGAGGAGTAGAGGGTGGGGTCACGGAGGTGTGGACTAAGACTGCTTTATCCCACTGTGCTAAAGCCCAGGAAAATGCATTTGGGAGTGACATTGATTTCCACTGATCCATGGATTTTTTTGCACAAAAAAAATATCATTAGACTAAATCAGTACTGTGTTTGTCAATGTGTAAAAATACAACCCTGCAGCAAAAACACATCTTATAATTTCACTATTCTGTACCGAGCTCGAAAAAACAATAAAAGACCACTGCATTTTTTTTCTTAAATCAACCCCATTGAGAACCTCTGGAATGTGATCAAGAGAAAGATGCATAGTCATAACCCATCAAACAAAGCTGAGCTGCTTGAATTTTTGTGCCAGCAGTGGCATAACGTCAACCAATATCAATGTGAAAGACTATTGGAGCGCATGCCAAGATTTATGAATGCCAATTATTATTATTATACAATTATTATTATTCAACCAAATATTGATTCATGAACTTTTCCTAATGAATGACATAATTTTTATTTAGAATTTGGGAGAAATGTTGTCAGAAATGTTGTCAGTAGTCCCTCAATTTCCATTAGATTTTGGTGATTGTTTAGTTTGCCAACATTTCTTATTTGCTTTTGATTCACAGTTCAGGATCAAAAATAATTATTAATCAATAACAGTTTAGTCTGCTTGAGGAGACTGTTTTACTTTATATAATTTTAAACAACAATTGTCTCACAACACAAGCAAAGCAGCTACTTGCAGCTTAGTAGCTATTTAGGCATAAATGCAATAAATGGGTGTGTTAAATGACCAGTATACTGTACCATGGACAAGGTAGAGTAAATAATAGGAGTGCTTGGATCCTGCCTCATTATGGTACAGTTTTATATATATTTGCCATTTAAATCAACTAATTTTGAATGTCCATAAATAATAGAAAAAGTACTGGCAGCAAATTACCCGTACTTTTTCCAGTTGTTTCACTGATTCTCTTTTTACAGTGTGTATACTACAGGTATAACATCATGTGTTTCTATTTTGATTATTTCATTTGTAAGCGGGTTAGGTTACTATTTATTGGCTATATCCCACACCAGCGTATGCCTTATTGCTTAAATATCCCCTGAAGATGTCTGATAATGAACTGTAGATATTAGCAAAAACATGTCTACACTCTCACTTGATAGAGTGTGATAAACATTCAACATCCTTTTCTCTCAGTACTATGACCTAATCATGAGGTAATTCATTGCACCAAGTCAATGCCGTCCAGCCACTTAAATCTTTTGCAACAATATCTGTTCGACCCCCATACAACAACAATCATCAAATGTTGATACAATTAAAGTCTCTGGAAATATCTGCCAATCCATATTTTCTTATCCATGTTATCAGTCGAAGTCTAATAGTTTTGGTCTGTGGTGTAAACCTTGGAGATACTGATAGTAGTCTGTCATGACACATTCATAATATACTATCGCAGCATGACGTCCTAACAATAAAACCGTTTCATTCCTTCTTAGCAGTACGAGTCAAACCAGAACAAAGGCAAAAATAAAATCAAATGTCATTTCAAAGTTAAAGATATTTATCCAACATATTTGCTGCACAATGACCTAAAACACACAAACGGAAATCTACTGAAAGATGTCTGATTGACAGGCCACGTGTTGGCGAAACGTTGACAGGAAATAGGTGGAGTAAATCAATCCTCAAATTCCCCATCAGTGGTCTTGGTATCTTGTGGTATTGATGTGGATGTCTGGCCGTTTCAGTCCAGGTTCCAGCAGTCTGGCGGCTTCGGCAGAGCTAAACCATCATTGTTCTGAATGCTGTGTTTGTTTGACCCCTGGAGGAAATACTACTTAAATCTATGTGAAGATGCAACTGACTATGCCATTGATGCACGTGTACAACACTGGGAAACCACAGATCTGTGAGAGTTCACGTGAACAGTGGAATCAATGTGGCCACCAGTCCACCCACTGAGCCCGGCTTTGAATCAGAATGAATGAGTGTGGCATACGAATGTGATGCATTTTGATGCTACGTCTGGGCCTCCCTGTGTGTGTCAGTGTTACTGATAGAAAGAGACAGTCGGGCAGCGAGCATCTATTCAGCAACACCACGGACGTTAGCATGTCTCACAGAGCGTAACCAAATGACCTACCCACCTGTAGCTGCTGTAGCAGGCCTGAATGTAGCACTCCAAACCATTCAGCACCAACTCACTGCGTGTGAGAGAGAACTGGATGAAAAAAACTCTAAAACAGTCAGGGAGTAGTGCTCTCATTTAGCGTACCCTCTCTCTCCCCTCTCTCTCTTAGCCTCAGGGAATGTCTACCAGAGAGGGAGAAGAGGAGGGGTATGCCACCCTCCCCTTCATAATGACCTCCCCCGGATCTCCTATTGGCTGAGGTTGCGCTATGTGAAGCCTGTGATAGGCTGAGCAGGATCTCTGTGTGGGACTAGTGGGAGGGAGTGGGCTCAATGTGTCTGCTAGGGGGCCTGACAGCATACATGAGAAACTATCCCACTGATGCACACGCACTGCCAGACACAGGGAGAGCAGGTAGACACAGAGGACGAGACGGAGACAACCGCTGCCCGACAGCAGGAGAGGGAGTGAAAACGTTACAAGGAGCACACACCATTCAGTCGCCCCCTCACATTACCTTTGACTCATTCGTTTCTCCCCCTAAAACCACCTGTGGCTCAGACACCCAGCTCTACCAGGAAGGAGAGGACACACACTGCCTCTGGTAAAAGAAGAAAGGACTACACGCTTTCTTGTTGTTTTCTGTCGCCGCTTCTGAGGGAAAAAAAGGGAATACAGTTTCTTCGGCGCAAAGAGTTTTTCTTCAGGTCGGACAGTTCGGATAAGTTCCCTTTTTCTCCCCCCTGCAGAGCTGAGAGCAGCATGGCACAAGAGAACCAGAGCACAAACAGGCTCCTATGGGAGCCCTTCTCCAGCATGACCCTGTCTCTCTCCCTGTCCCTGGTCCTTCTCTTCCTCAGCTCCCCCGCTTTGGCCGCTGACGAATACGACTACTACAGCTGGCAGTCAGACAACTTCCACAACGGGCGCTTCTACACCAAGCAGCCCCAGTGTGTGGACATCCCCACCGACCTGCGCCTTTGTCACAATGTGGGCTACAAAAAGATGCGCCTTCCAAACCTGCTGGACCATGAGACCATGCCCGAGGTCAAACAGCAGGCTGGCAGCTGGGTGCCTCTCCTAGCCAAGCGCTGCCATGCTGATACGCAAGTTTTCCTGTGTTCCCTGTTTGCCCCGGTGTGTCTGGACAGGCCCATCTACCCATGTCGATCGCTGTGTGAGGCTGTGAGGGACAGCTGTGCCCCCGTTATGGAGACCTATGGCTTCCCCTGGCCAGAGATGTTGACCTGTGATAAGTTTCCTATTGATAATGATCTGTGTATCCCCATGCAGTTTGCTGGGAACCAGGCCACCCCAGCTCCAGGTAAGATCTCTCTCTCTCTCTCTCTCTCTCTCTCTCTCTCTCTCTCTCTCTCTCTCTCTCTCTCTCTCTCTCTCTCTCTCTCTCTCTCTCTCTCTCTCTCTCTCTCTCTCTCTC
>JACXGM010007843.1:0-24083 GCA_016801145.1 Umbra pygmaea | reverse complement strand
TGACAAGCAAAAGGGGTCAGTCAAAGAAGCTACTGTATGATAACAAAACTGTTCAACATCTGAAATACAGCCATATCCATAGACATACAATGGATAGAAAGGCCATTGAACTGCTTGGCATGGTCATTGTGTGGTACACAAAAAAATGGCGATTGTTGTTAGTTGTCATGGTGACAACACGCAAATCGGTTAATTGCGAAGTAGGCAGCTAGACCTTTGCAAAAGGAAAGGTACACATGAAAATGGCTGCCGCTCTGACCACGTTGATTTGAATTGGAATGGCCTTTCTATCCATTCCATTTCTATGGCCATATCCAAAGGCCAAACCAACAGTTTGGAACTCCACTGAAAATACAGGAACAGTGGTGAGATTGGCAGTCAAATGTCTTAATAGTCCAAGGAAGAACTCTACAGTGGGGAACTGAAGGGGCTGCAAATCACTGACGAAGAGAAAAACATCTCAGACTATACTACCGACATGGATGAGGGAGAGGGGCCACTGAAGGAGATGGAAGACATGAACAGTGCTCACCTGAAAGAGCAGTGAGTACGGGACGGGGAAGCTGCATTCATGGTGGTCAGCCTGTTGGTGGCACTGTTCTGTTGAAGCCACTGTTCACCTACACTCACAGACCTGCAGCGTCCAGTCACTATCTGTAGAGGGCAGCAGAGGGGAGCAAGGATGCGATTTAACATTTTCAGACCAGGAACGTGTCTTGTAATAATATTACAATTTAAATTTTAGCATGACACTGGACCTGTCTGCTCTGATCTGTTGCAGCCTTTCAAAAGTCTTTATCTGCCTTGTGTTGGATTGTAGCATTAAGGTGTTAAGGCAGTGATTCACAATACTCCATGGTTACCGCAACATCCCATCATTTTGTTTTTGCCTTCTACTCGCTCAACTCAATCAAGCAGCCAAGGGCTTCATGAGTAGTAGACAAGCTGATTCAGGTGCGCTAACTCTGGGATCTAATACATGGAGTGGCTGGGGGTCCCCCAGGAGAGGTTTGGGAACTGCTGTGTAAAGGTGAGACACACCTGGGGTTTGGGATGAGTGCTAGTGACAGTTAGAGGAGGCGGAGTCCAATGGCAGGGGGCAGGGCTGCGGGAGGTCACAGTCACCTGGACGGGAGTGCATGCCTGGAGAGGAACACAGCAGACTGTCACTACTTACAAAATACGGCTCAAATGTGAATATTAACAGTCCCTTATTATTATTATTAATGTAAGATTTCTAAAAAAAATTATCATCTATATCAAGGGTGACAATCATGCTCATATCGGTCAGTGCCGTTACGCTTTGAGGTACATTGTTTGGTTAAGCTACCATTAATCACCACCATTTCCCCATTGATACACATTGTTTGGTTATCGTAATTTGTATTTGTAGCTTAATTTAATATACTTTAAGTTACTTAATGTATTATTAGACTGATTTCTGGGGTGAAATCAATAATTGTAGAGCTCGCAAACTGTGCAGCACTTTGGACAACAAAGCCTTTGTTGGGAGTGGACACCAGGAAACGTGTGCCCGTTTGGGCAGGTTCTCAGGTTGGGTGTGGAATGGGAAGGTTTCAATCAAGCCTGCTACACCCCATCTGTGCAGGCAGGATAAAGAACCAGTTTTGCCTGATGTGCGCTCTGGAAGACTAAATCCAGAATGTATGGAGTGGTGGAAGAATCCTGAACTCCCACCTATCAGAGTCACTCACAAATAATGATTACGATCACAACTAAATTGACTTTAGAAACCTTGTGCCCTGTCGGCATATTTTTTGGTTATGGGTCACTCAGGGCTATGGGCCACACGGTTTGAGAGTTGGCACCGGGTAAATATCTTTAGAATGTCATTTTTTTAATGTGGAAACCTGAATAGCAGCGTTATTATTAAATCAGCCTTTTGAAAGGCAGGCTTTCCAGAATGCCTCCATCCTTCAAAACGTATTTCTACACAATCCGCTGTTAATATTCCAAGTCTATCAGAAAATGCACACAATCTGGACATATTCATATTTTTATCCTCTCGACAAATACATGTTTTCTTACTGATAAATGTACTTAATAGACAGACAGTGTCTAATGGATTTATTTTTTAGTCATTTTAGCAGGCCCTCTTATTCAGAGTGAGTAGACTAACGACAGGCACATTCCCTGGAACACCTTAGTGTAAAATGCTTTGCTCAAGGTCAACAACATTTGGCACAGTAAGGAATCGAACTGGCAACCTTCCAACTACAAGTCTGACTCCCTAACCACTGAGCCACCTGGAGACCTGCGTACCGGATACAGGTGCTCTGTTTGTATCTGCCAGAAGGAGCTGGGGGCTGACTGGCTGAGTGCACTGGGCTGTCCAGGGGCAGAGCCTGGCCCAGAGCTCCCTGACGAGGTGGACGGGATCTGAAGACCAGGGTCACGATCAGGGCCTGAATGAGAGCCACAGGATGCCCAGAGGACGGAGGCTGGCAAGCCCAGGACAGAGGCTGGCACCGGGGGTACAGGGGAGACAGGAGAAGGCCCCGTTGGAGCTTCACAGAATATCTTTGTGTAGTAGAAGTCCTCTTCTCTGTCAGAGTGCTCCGTTCTATTAGTGTGTGTGTGTGTTTAAAAGAGAAACAAAAAGAGAGATAGTCAAATCCAGCATGTTCTCTCTGAGTTGAAAGTTCACTGCCTCCATGATAGAGAAGGTGTTCCTCACCCCAGGTGCAGCACACGGATGTGCCTCCGCATTCCCACTGAAGACGGTAGCAGCTTACCACAGCTGGGCCAGAGACACTTGTAGACCCCTTTGAATCCCCCCTGAGTTCACAGAGAGATGGAAATGAGAGTTTTAAACAAAAAACATCTCTAAACAAACGTAAAATGATTCTAGAATTGTCCCTCTCACACTCCGACCCCTCCTCACCTTTAACTTTTTGGTGTGGTTAAGCTCCTCCCCATGCTCCAGTTCCATGAGCAGACCTTCGTCTGGGCTGCTGTCCGTCTCGGCGACAGAAGGGGAGGGGGCGGGACTAATGTTGCCATGGTCCCAGCTCCAGTAGCCACTGCTTCCACTGTCAGACAGTTCCCCGCCCCCACACTCCATGTCCCCGCCTCCAGACTCCATGTCCCCGCCTCCAGACTTCATGTACCCGCCTCCAGACTCCATGTCCCCACCTGTAGAAAGAGACAGGAAGACAGACAGAATGTCATTATTGAACCAGGTGGCAGGTAGTCCATTCAGAAAGCTCCATCCCCACCCTCCATTTCCCTAATCCATTTCCCTAATCCATTTCCCTAATCCATTTCCCTAAACCCTTTCCCTAATCCATTTCCGTAATCCATTTCCCATAATCCATTTCCCTAATCCATTTCCCTAATTCATTTCCCTATCCATTTCCCTAATCCATTTCCCTAATCCATTTCCCTAATCCATTTCCCTAATCCATTTCCCATAATCCATTTCCCTAATCCATTTCCCTAATCCATTTCCCATAATCCATTTCCCTAATCCATTTCCCATAATCCATTTCCCTAATCCATTTCCCTAATCCATTTCCCTAAACCATTTCCCTAATCCATTTCCTATAAATTCATGTAAACAAGGGGAGGATATACAGTATATAAAATGTACACATGTTAGCCAGGCCCGGATCTACAGGGGGGCAAAGTAGGGCATTGCCCCCCCAGATAGAATCTGTGCCCCCCAGTTCTGTTTCCCGATAAGCACTACAAATGGTATATTAATTAGTTATGCCCCCCCACTGATGAAAAATGCCCCCCCGGTCATTTCTTCCTGGAGCTGGGCCTGATGTTAGCTAAAGTGGAAAAACATACGGTACGCTGGCTAGCTAACAAGTGAGACCCAGAATGGATGTGACATCCTGGGTCTGTGTATCTGACCTACCTGGTACCGGGTCTGTGTGACTGTGAGGAGGGTCGTGTACCACCGAGGTACAGGACAAACTGGTCAGAACCATGGCTGCCATGATCTCATCCATGTCCACTGAGCCTGGGCTCCGAACCCTAAGCGGAGATAACATCAACATACGTGACAATCGCCATGGATACGAGACAGAACAGAATGAACCAACACGCCTCCTCTCACTATAATCTTAAAATGGTACATTCAGCAGTCCTGCGTGCTAGTGTACAAGACCTAATGGATACTTCTAAAACTGGCATACGCAAAGAGAGAATAGAGATATTGTTATCAATGTTAGCACCACAGATGTTCGGATGAAACAGTCAGAGGTTACCAAGCAGAACATAGCTTCAGTATGTAAACTAGC
Organism: Umbra pygmaea; assembly: GCA_016801145.1. Classification (NCBI taxonomy): domain Eukaryota; kingdom Metazoa; phylum Chordata; class Actinopteri; order Esociformes; family Umbridae; genus Umbra; species Umbra pygmaea. The sequence continues at coordinate 19,812 of JACXGM010007843.1, read as the reverse complement.
TAGAAAGATGTGTCGGTAACACGTGAGCCCGGGCTTACAACACCGTTGCCAGGGCACTTGTGGTCCAGAGTCGGAAGGTAGATCACTACACAAACTCTGGCACAAGATCTTCCGTTGACTTAATCGCTGGCTGAAAACAGAGTTTTGCCCTTCGCAGAAGATATCCTTTGTAAATTATGACTCTTCCTGGGACTCATGACAAAAACCTTAATCTGACGAGCTCAAGCATTGAGGGGAGTTTTGAATTGCAAGGGGCACCTGTGATACCAGAGAACTCTGTAGTCTGCACTCTGCCTTGTCTCAGAGTGGTTGGTGTTCCATTAATGAGGCCATGCTTGGCAAAGTGGTTGGCAGTCTCTCCATGGTCAAGTCTCTCCATGGTCAAGTCTCTCCATGGTCAAGTCTCTCCATGGTCAAGTCTCTCCATGGTCAAGTATCTCCATGGTCAAGTCTCTCCATGGTCAAGTCTCTCCATGGTCAAGTCTCTCCATGGTCAAGTCTCTCCATGGTCAAGTCTCTCCATGGTCAAGTCTCTCCATGGTCAAGTCTCTACGCTGCAATAGTTTATGTGCTGAGGGGGTAGTTGAGTCAGTCTTTTGTGTCTGGTCTGATATCCTGGTAGATCTAATGATTTCTCTCTGTAAGTTATCTTGTATTCTATTGGATCTTAGGAGGACTACTAGCTGTCCTGATCTAAAGCCCGCCTGGATGTGTTGCTGATTTACCGGACAAATCTGTCCACAGCCAGGCTGTGTTGAATAACCCATTGGTAACTTGAATGTGTAAATATATTGATAAACAATAACCAAAATCAGCCTTTCTTTCATACTCATATCAACAACTGAAAGTAGATGACTCTGAAACTTGTAAGAATAAGGACACTCATGAATATGTGCTTCATCCTCACAGTTTACCTGCAAGTAGCAGAACTTGGGCAGGAATGCATTGTGGGACTTGTTGTCTGCTGGGGAGCGGAGAGGTGGTTCCAGCCTGCCTCTGTCCTCCCCTGGGGTGCAAAGATCAGGCCCTGTCGGTTCCTCTCTGGAATGTTCCTATAAGTGTTCTTCTCCGTCCCGCTAGGTCCTTCCTGCCCAAAGCACAGCGTGTGCGCCTGCATTAAGACAGAAGGGAAGGTGGTAGTCTCACCACAACAATGGGAACCCGAGGAAACTCCCTCACTCAGCATACGCACCAGTCTGTCCTGTCCCCGTTCCCTCGGCGGTCGGATGTCCACAGAGGGGCAGTTCTGTGGGGCTGACGGAGACAGAGTACATTGACTGCTGTCCCCCGGTCCCAGAGTTGCCATGGTGATCGTGCAGTTTACACTGCAGAGATTAAGGGAAGGAAAAAAGAAATACCATGTTTATCTTGCTCCAAACCTGTCACGCAATGTGAAATTTCATTTGATAAAAAAGGTTTAACAATGTTAAAAATTCACAACCACAACATTTCAGTCATTTTCAGTCATGCTCTTACCTACGGATGTGCTCTAATAAACGTGTCGTACTAAGAGAAGCACAGTAAACGTTTCAGTTAAAAACTTAGATCATAGTTCTGTTTGTTCACTGCTGTGCCGCTGTTGCCAACTTGCCATTAAATCAAATCTTTACACTTTGGAGGATCACAGATTTTACAAGAGGATTAAACCTTCAAGGTTGGTTTTTTTTAAATACACCTGGCACTAAGTTGATATTTTGGTTTCTGAAAGTCACCCTTTATTTTACAGAGAAGTGCTTTATACATGGCTGAATGAAGGGAACACTCAGATCACACATTAGGTCTTGATGGACGAAACATATTAAAGATCAAAATCTTTACTATACACTGTCTAATTCATTAAAAAGAAAATGACGCAACAACAGTCGACTGGAAACAAAAACCACCAACCGATTGAGGGCTGGATTCAAATTCACATCGAAAATCACAAGTGAAATCACAGGCTATTCCAACTTGAGTGAATTTCATCAGGGCATCTCATAATCTGACTCAGTAGAGTGTATGGCCCCACGTGCTTTTATGCACTCCAAACAACGTCTGGGCATGCTCCTGATGAGATGGAAGATTGTGTCCTGGGGGATCTCCTCCCAGACCTGGATCAGAGTATCAGTGAGCTCCTGGACAGTCTGTGGTGCTACTTGGTGGCGTCAGATGCACCGATACATAGTCCTCAATTAGTTCTCAATTGGATTCAGGTCTGGGGAACGTGAGGGCCATTCAATGGCATCAATGCCTTCATCATCCAGGAACTGCCTACACACTCTGGCCACATGAGGCTGTGCATTGTCCTGCACCAGGAGAAACCCAGAGCCCACTGCACCAGCGTAAGGTCTGACGATGGGTCTGATGATTTAATCCCGGTACCGGTTACCGCTGCCTAGCACATGGAGGTCTGTGCGACCCTCCAATGATATGCCCCCCAGACTATCACCAATTGCTCATGCTCGAAGATGTTGCAGCCAGCATAGCTTTCACCACAGCATTTCCAGACTCTTTCATGCCTGTCACATCTGCTCAGTATGAACTTGCTCTCATCTGTAAAGAGAACACGGTGCCATTGGCAGACCTACCAATTCTGGTGTTCTCTGGTGAATGTCAAGCTGCACGGTGCTGGGCTGTGAGCAAAGGTCCCACTAGAGAACGTCAGGTCCTCATGGAGTCTGATTCTGACAGTTTGGTTAGAAACACGCACACCAGTAGCCCGCTGGACGTCCTTTTGTGGGGCTCTAGCAGTGCTCCTCTTTTTCCTCCCCCCACAAAGGAACAGATACCGGTCCTGCTGAGTTGACGCACTTCTTTGGCCCTGTCCTTGTGTAACGGCCCATCTCCTGGGAAATAAATCTTCTTGCGTAGGCAGCCACGTACGGATGTGCCAACCTGGAGGAGCTGGATTAACTGTGCAACCTGAATGGGCTGCAGGTGGTACCGCCTCATGCTACCAGTTGTGACAAGGACACTAGCAAAATGCAAAACTGAAGTAGAATCAGTCAGAAAGGATAAGGAGAGAGCAGTTGTCAGTGGCCACCACCTACAAAACCATTCCCTTTTGGGGGGTTTTCTTGCTGTTGCCTCTCCAATGCACCTGTTGTCACTTTAATTGGCACCAAAACAAGTGACATTGATTCACAATCGCTTATGCTTCCTAACTGGACAGATTGATGTGGACAGATTCAGTTCTTTCTACAGATTCTCGATTGGATTCAGGTCTGGACTTTGACTTGGCCATTCTAAAACCTGGATATGTTTATTTATGAACCATTCCATTGTAGATTTTGCTTTATGTTTTGGATCATTGTCTTGTTGGAAGACAAATCTTCGTCCCAGTCTCAGGTCTTTGCAGACTCCATCAGGTTTTCCTCAAGAATGGTCCTGTATTTGGCTCCATCTATCTTCCCATCGATTTTAGCCATCTTCCCTTTCCCTGCTGAAGAAAAGCAGGCCCAAACCATGATGCTGCCACCACCATGTTTGACAGTGGGGATGGTGTGTTCAGGGTGATGAGCTGTGTTGCTTTTACGCCAAACATAACGTTTTGCATTGTTGCCAAAAAGTTTGATTTTGGTCTCATCTGACCAGAGCACCTTCTTCCACATGTTTGGTGTGTCTCCCAGGTGGCTTGTGGCAAACTTTAAATGACACTTTTTATGGATATCTTTCAGAAATGGCTTTCTTCATGAAAATTCTTCGATAAAGGCCAGATTTGTGCAGTATACAACTGATTGTTGTCCTATGGACAGACTCGGCCACCTCAGCTGTAGATCTCTGCAGTTCATCCAGAGTGATCATGGGCCTCTTGGCTGCATCTCTGATCAGTCTTCTCCTTGTATGAGCTGAAAGTTTAGAGGGACGGCTGGGTCTTGGTAGATTTGCAGTGGTCTGATACTCCTTCCATTTCAATATTATTGCTTGCACAGTGCTCCTTGGGATGTTTAAAGCTTAAGAAATCTTTCTGTATCCAAATCCGGCTATAAACTTATCCATAACAGTATCTCGGACCTGCCTGGGGAGTTCCTTGTTCTTCATGATGCTCTCTGTAATTTCAACGGACCTCTGAGACTATCACAGAGCAGGTGCATTTATATGGAAACTTGATTACACACAGTTGGATTCTATTTATCATCATTAGTCATTTAGGTCAACATTGGATCATTCAGAGATCCTCACTGAACTTCTGGAGAGAGTTTGCTGCACTGAAAGTAAAGGGGCTGAATAATTTTGCTTGCCCAATTTGTCAGTTTTTTTATTGTTAAAAAAGTTTGAAAATATCCAATAAATTTTGTTCCACTTCATGATTGTTTCCCACCTGTTGTTGCTTCTTCACAAAAAATTACAGTTTTATATCTTTATGTTTGAAGCCTGAAATGTGGCAAAAGGTTGAAATGTTCAAGGGGGCCGAATAATTTCGCATGGCACTGTATATATATATATGTATATATATATGCACACAGCACAGGATTACATTCACACTCCAGTGTGGTTAAGGCTAGGATTAAGGTTAAGTGTACGGTTAGATATGATTAAAAACTGAGAAAACTATGCTCTTGTGCACATTTCCGATGTCATGTGAGGTCCGCCCTCAGTTTTGAATCAACCAATCAAATGACTTCTGCCTCCAAGGCAGATCTGCCTGGAAAACACTTTTCAATAACTAAAAGTCCTATGAGCATCTCTGGATGCCCTCAAATTAGCAAATAAAAGACTGCCACCTGTTAAAAAAAACTTCCTAATGGAGCCCTGAAGAGAATATTTAATTTTCTCTGTCTGCAGGATGAACATATTATCCTTGATTCATTGAAAAACTGAGGGAGGCTGGGGAGACTCATTGAAGGACAATTCTGAGTTTAGTCAATAGTGTTGAAAAAGCAACAGAGTCTGCATGTTTGGGGTCAAATGTGAGCACGTCCTCCAGAACACCAAAAACAGCCATCAGGGGTGGGATCCATGTGGCGTAGTGGGCTAAGTGGCTGCATTGCAGGACAGTCTACGTCATGATACATAGTATAAATAAATAAACCTCAGACAGGGAGCAGGTGAATTACAAGTACCCTGGATAATGTGATTATTTTAAAAGTAACACAACATGTGTTGTCTCTAACTGGACACAACTTTTGTTAGACAGCATGTATTTCATGTATCCAAGAACTAGCATAAATTAATACATTTATCTACTTATTATCAGGCACTTGGCTCCTTGATTCAGGTGAGCTGGTTCATGGCAACAACAAGATTGTAAAATGGCTGCAGGTCCCAAGGAGAGATTTAAGACCCACTGAATTAGGGATACAGGAGACACAGGAAACAGGGATGGGCACAGATGAGAGTGGGATAGAGGAGCCACTGTGAGGGAGAAAGCACTGGAGTCAGATCAGGTCCCTTTGTTACATCTGCCCCACTCCCTACCTCATAGACAGATGTAGTCCTACAAGTAACTAGTGCTGAGTGGACTAGAATACAGCAAGCGATGTTGAAACAAGCCACTATCATTACAGGAATGGTACACTTTTACATCAAGATGTTATCTGTAGAACTAGTTGCTACATGTTTTTCTACATATTACACCCTTTTACAAAATGAATACTATTGATTTTGAGAAAGGGTTGGTTAGTGCTCGTTGACATTATTTTGGTTTTCTAGTAAAGTGAAACGGTTTGTTTGTGATTGTTAGTACAAAGTAAGATAGTGCTGAACTGATAGAGGGATGGAGAGGCCACAGGTGGAAGGAGCATGCACCAGGTGAGAGAGTGAGCAGGTAATCAAGGAAGACAAGATACAGTGCACTTTCTCCACATTTTGTTAAGACACTCTCATTCCGAAATGGATTAAATTCATTGTTTTCCTCAAAATTCTACAAACAATACCCCATAATGACAATGTGAAAGAACTGTTTGAAATCTTAGCAAATTCATTAAAAATTAAAAAGCAGATGTACATAAGTATTCTAAGCCTCCATTCAATACTTGTTGCACCTTTGGCAGTAATTACAGCCTCAAGTCTTTTTTGCGTATGATGCTACAAGCTTGGCACACCTATTTTTGGGCAGTTTCTCACATTCTTCCTTTCAGGACCTCTCAAGCTCCATCAGGTTGGATGGGGAGCGTCGGTGCACAGCCATTTTCAGATCTTTCCAAATATGTTCAATAGGGTTCAAGTCTGGGCTCTGGCTGGGCCACTCAAGGACATTCACAGAGTTGTCCTGTAGCCACTCCTTTGTTATCTTGGCTGTGTGCTTAGGGTTGTTGTCCTGTTGGAAGATGAACCTTTGCCCCAGTCTGAGGTCCAGAGCGCTCTGGAGCTGTTTTCTGCAAGGATGTCTCCGTACATTGCTGCATTCATCTTTCCCTCAATCCTGACTCTTCTCCCAGTTCCTGTTGCTAAAAAACATGCCCGCAGCATGATGCTGCCACCACCATGCTTCACTGTAGGGATGTTATTGGCCAGGTGATGAGCTGTGCCTGCTTTCCTCTGGACATGATGCTTGACATTCAGGCCAGAGTTTAATCTTTGTTTCATCAGATGAGAGAATTGTTTTTCATGGTCTGAGAGTCCTTCAGGTGCTTTTTAATAAACTGCAGGTGGGCTTTAATGTGCCTTTTACTGAGCAGTGGCTTTCGACCAGCCACTCTACCATACAAGCCTGATTGGTGGAGTAGTGCAGAGATGGTTGTTCTTCTGGAAGGTTCTCCACTCTCCACAAAGAAACACTGGAGCTCAGTCAGAGTGAACATCTGGTTCTTCCAGATACCTCCCAGACTAAGGCCCTTCTTGACCAATCACGCAGTACATTGCTGCATTAATCTTTCCTTCGATCCTGACTGTTCCCCAAGAAGCGCTGTGAATAGTCTCTACAGTAGGTGTTTCACAAACAGCAGCTGTACTGTCCACATTTATTGCAGTGCACCCAAAACTATATTCCAATAATTAAGATGATATTTTATTTTTTTGCACTATTATTGTTCATTTTATGATTCAGTTTGTTTTATCCATTATGGCTGTGAAGCATAGGATACATTTTAAAAGCAATTCTGACCCCTATTTATTGGCACAGAGAATCAGTAATTTAAGTTATCTAGTTTGAGAGAAGCCACAATGGTGGTGTATTTGTTTTGGTGCATTTAACAATAATTTATTTATTACACATTAATAGCATTGGGGGCTGAGCCCCCCGAATGGCCAAATCCTAGAATCATCTCAGATTTTTATAATGTTGGGGTAATATGATCGTCTCTGTGTAAAACATTTCCACCTTATCGAGCTTTGTTATGAATAAAAGTCAACCACACAACCAATGACATCATCCTTTTATGAGAAAAAATACATCCTCTGGTGTCCGCCGCAGCATTGAGCCGGGTGAATGTAAACCCTCCTGGGATGACCAAGCAAATTCTGTATTTCTGTATCATTCTAAATGTTTACATCAATACATTGCACTAGATAAAAATGTCTTGTTTAAAATATTTTTCACGAACGACATTTTTGCCGGTTTGTGATAGGATACTGCAGAAGCCGGAGGTATAGTCGCCTCGTCCAATAGGCGCTTTATCCCACTAGTAAACAACAGCCCTACTGTGAGGTAGACGAGCTCTGATTGGCTGGGAGTTTCTTTCCAGGGCACACACCCTTTTCTGGCAACGTGTTCGGACACGAGTTTTGGCCGGGGAGAAGTTAATGGAACGATAGAAATGAATCAAAGTCGACTTAATCCTTGATAAAAAAGTAATCATGTTGCCAACAACATGTCCATATCTGTATTCATACGTAATCATGCCTTTTAATAGTGAAAACATAACCAAGGAAAATATGAAAACACGTCTAGCTCTGATTAACTCAATAAAAACATTGCTATCCTACCCGGCAACTAAGAACGACTATAAACCCTCCCCTATTACACGAATATATGCAAACAAATTTACTGTTAACCAATCTACCATATTTTTTCAACGTTTTACACATTATTAACTATATCAACAACCGTAAAATATATTTACCGATCGATGGTGAGGTCCCGTTTAGCGATTTCGTTGCTTCCACCGGCTCTTGCTGCCTGCCAGTGAAAGGGGGGTTGGGTTGCAGCGTGGTGGGGGGTGGCTACGTGTGTCTCTGGTGTGTGCGTATGGTGGAGCAATTTCAACTAGCGGAGTTCGACAGCTGGCCACAATGTTGATATCAGTCTGCTGCACTGAAGCCGCCACAAAGGCAGATCTGGGTGATAGGTTAGCGGAGCAAAAATATGCCCACAGCGCAAAACAGTGAGAGGGCTGTGTACTGGACTGGATGAAATAGGTTATACACAAACAATGGTCTGCTTCCATTTAAATGTACCAGAAAGTGCAAGTGCTGCTTGTATTTACGTTTAATTAAACATTTGAAATGTTTTAACTTTACAATTTAAATAAACAAAAAGCATAATGAATAATCAAAAAAAATTATTATCCCTAAATTATAGACTATATTTTGACCTCTGAATTTCCATCCACAGATGGCATCTCATTAGTAAACAGGTACAGTGTTTTCCACCAAATGATATCTATATGTTTATTGTGACATTAGAAATACTACTTAACAAGAAATAACAGGAAGCTGTGTCAATGGATTAAAGCCCAGGTCCCATCTGTGTTTCTGGAATTAACACACAGCCTATCTCTACCAACAGACAGACAGACAGACAGACAGACAGACAGACAGACAGACAGACAGACAGACAGACAGACAGACAGTAAAGACAGACAGAGAGACAGACAGACAGACTGACATACTGACAGATAGACAGACATACATACAGACAAGACAGACAGATAGACAGACAGACAGACTGACAGGCAGTCATTTACAGACCGGAAGACAGACACAGACAGCCAGACAGGCAGACAGACAGACAGGCAGACAGACAGTCAGCCCCTCTGTTACAGACAGAGGTCCCAATTCCGAACCAGACAGTCTATTTTTAAAATCATGTGACTTTATCATGTGACATTATCTGACCTAAAACGACCCAGATTAAAATGTTTTGGAGCCAGACGGTGCCTGAAAGTGTTGTATATTGTACAATGTTCTCCAACACGGAGATGTTTTCACTAGTGATGAAAAAGGTGGTTTTACACAGGATCCACAATTGTGGAAAGAGTGAATGTCTCATGACCTGCAGTAGTAGCAAAGTTTTTATTTGAACAGAATGATCGCTTTGATCCCGACTGAATATCAATTACATACAATACAGTGACATCATCAGTTCACTAGATTCAATGTAGATTAAATGTATCAATCCTTTAATCCGTCTGTTGGGGACTAGGCACCACACCTGGGACATCTTTCAGAGTATGGGTCTGTTGGGGACTAGACATCACATCTGGGACATCTTTCAGAGTGTGGGTCTGGAGCTCAGCAGACACTGTTTCTTCTCTGTTGGGGGCATGTAGCTGCAAGCTAGAGACCCAGGAAGCTGACTGTGTTCAAGGGGAACCTGGGAGCTTGCTTTCAGGCATGTTCTTGTGGTGTCTCCATGAAGGTAAGGTAGCATCTGGAACAAATAGAGATACCTTTACTAGAGAGATACAGTAGAAGAAATATAAAACATAATGTAAAATAGAAGAGGATGGAGAGAAGAGGAGAGGAAAGATGAGGCCATTACCTTGGTTGTTGTCATCATAGCTGAAGGAATTCTGTGTAGTTGAAGTGTCTTTCTTATCTATAGTCTGGAGGACAGGAAGACATTAATACAGTGTGTTAGTGTGTGTGTTAATGTGTGTGTGTTGTTGACAACTCTCCAATTCCATTCATCAGAATTCTGTGTGTGGGTGCAGGCTGGAGGGGACAGGTGAGAGTGATGGCAAACTCTAACTGGAGGAATAGAAGGAAGGAGAGGCTGTTACGCGTGAGTGAAACACCTGAGGTCATTAATCAGAGTGTGTTTGTTTCTCCTTTTTAGGAGCGCGCCCTCAGCTCGCGCGCTCTGAATCCTAGTGTGCCAGCAAAATCTACGTCATTTTGACGTCAATTTGGCGCACGCCAGGTCAGGAACAATGAGTATACTGAAGGCTTAAGGATGGAGTAACAGAGACATCAACCCCCAGGTTACACCATTTCAACTTGGAGGAAGAGGACACAGTGGATTACCCCAGAATCAACAGGGAGAGTACTAGGTGGCAATAGAGAACGCAACAAAATACCCAGAAGCAATCAGAATATGGCCATGAAGACGATTGCCTGGGAGTTGTACCAAATGTCCTCGAGGGTGGGGCTACCATCTACCATCCTTACAGACCAGGGCACTCCATGTCGTGCGTCATGAGGGATATGTGTGCCCTTTACAGTATGAAACAGATTTGCATCAGTGCCTTTCATCCCCAGACGAACGGCGTGTGTGAACGCACGAAAAAGTAGATTAATGGCATGCTGTGCCGGGTAGTAGACTAGTATGGCAAGGATTGGGATATGCTAGTACCCCACCTGATGTTCGAGCTCTGTGACGTCAGCCAGGCATTCACAGGCTTCTCACTCTTTGAGTTATTATATGCCCACCCCTGTCAGGGCATTTTCGATGTGGCTTGGAAAGCCGGGGAGAATCAGCCGTGTCCAAACATATCGCTCAACAAGCATATGAACTTTATGCGAGATTGCATGGCGGCCAAATGGCCGGTAGTAAGGGAACATATTGAGAAAGCACAGACAGCCAATAAGAAAGCGTACAACCGATCAGCACAGCCCGGGGAGTTCCTGCCAGGTGACAGGGTGCTCCTCCATGTTCCCAAACCCGGCCATAATTGTTGGCCCAATGGCAGAGCCCCTATTAGGGGAGGGAAAGGACATCCCCAGTGAATTACCGGTTGCAGCAGCCCGGGCGAAGAAAGGCAGTGCAAATAAACCAAGTCAACCTGCTGAAGTGGTACAATGAAAGATGAATGGCGGTAATGATGGGCATGACTGAAGTTCCGGATATGGACGACGGCCAGGGGGAGTCCCATATGGAGAAGTACTGACGTAGGGGCAGTGGAGAGAGCTTGATCAACTGGTGACCCAATTCTACCGGGTCTTCTCAACCATCCCAGGGCAAACAACCCTTCTCCATCACCACATAGCCAAAGAGCCTGGCATGAAGGTCAGACTGCAGACCTATCGAATAACCGAGGCACACCGGGAGAAGGTACGGCGCGAAACCAGGGAGATGCTGAAGAAATGACAAACAGAACCCTCCACTTGCGATTGGTTCGGTCCTATTTTCTGGTCCCAAAGCCCAATTCGATGATTACCTTTTGTAACAGCCTGATCTCTTAGAAATCTGTGAATCTGCCACGGAGTCTGAACATCAGAATCCATGGCAGTTCCACGGAATGGCAGAAAATTCTGTGAGATGAACACGGATCAAAATCCATGGCAGTTTCACGGAAAAGTCTGCAATTGGCGCACAGTGAGACCTTGCTGTTAACTCGATGTAAGCCTTTCCCAAACCCCAATCTAACCTTAACCACTCAGAAACCTTGCTGTTAATTCGATGTAAGCTTTTCCCAAACCCCTAACCTAACCTTAACCACTCAGAAACCTTGCTGTTAACTCGATGTAACTTGTATTATGTCGTAATGTATTGTTTGTAACCATGTTGATAGTGAGTAAAAAAATGATAAAAAAGCTGCAAAATCTACCAACCTGCAAAATCTACGCTATTTACACTCTGCTACGATTCTGTGAAACTGCCACGGATTTAGAAGTTAAGGATCCGTGATTATTCCATGGAATATTCAGCCATTCCTTGAAACTGCCACAGAGTTTGAAGTTACGTATCCGTGGTAGTATCATGGATTCCTGAGAGATCACGTTGTTTGTAATGACTTCAAAGGTCTCGTTGCAATCTCCTGATTCGACACCTATCCTGGACGAGCTCAATGAATGGCTCAGTAAGGCTCAGTAAGGCTCAGTAAGGCTCGGTAAGGCTCGGTAAGGCTCAGTAAGGCTCAGTAAGGCTCAGTAAGGGTCGGTAAGGCTCGGTAAGGCTCAGTCAGGTTCAGTAAGGCTCAGTAAGGCTCGGTAAGGCTCAGTAAGGCTCGGTAAGGCTCAGTAAGGCTCAGTAAGGCTCGCTGCATCCCCACCCTGGACCTCATGAAGGGCTAATGGAGCTGGACGACCGCCACAATATGGCCTTTTCTACGCCAGACAGCCTATTTCACTGCCTACATTGATGACGTGGTGGTGCATGGCGACAACTGAAAAGACCTTCTGCGACAATTTCGGCCGGTACTCGCCAGCCTGGAAGCGACAGGCTTGACCACCAACCCGAAGAAGTGCCACCTGGGGATGAAGGAGTATCTGGGAACGGGTCAATCAAGCCCCAGACTGAGAATATGCACACTGTCCAGGAGTGGCCACAACCCAGGCACAAGAAGGTGTCACGGTCATTCCTGGGAATCACTGGCTATTACCGGCAATTCATCCACGAATTCCAAAAGCAGAATAACTCGTTGGTTCCTCTAACTACATCCCTTCTCGTTCCAGATCATATACAGATCGGGGACAACCCATGGGAACGCAGATGCGCATCTGCGACCCATGGGAACGCAGATGCGGATGCGAGAGTCGGGTGAGGATTGACACCTTGTTTGAATGGTGAAAAAGGAAGAAAAAAAGAGGTAGAAAACCAGATAGGAGAATATGGCAAAGCCCCAGTGTTTATTATTTTTTATGGTGTGTTTATGTTTAGGGGCAGTAAGAACCCGGACGTGCTTAAGATTTATGCACCGGTTTGTTTTGGTTTATATGACGACTATGGAGAAGCGATGATAACTGCATTACCGTGTATTTGACTTTTGTTTAGCCTCAGTAAAAGAAACTGTTTTCTCCAAACAACTGACTCTCCAAACAACTGACTCTCCAAACAACTGACTCTCCAAACAATTGACTCTTCAAACAACTGACTCTCCAAACAACTGACTCTCCAAACAACTGACTCTCCAAACAACTGACTCTCCAAACAACTGACTCTGTACTCCTTGAATGTCCTGTGGAGGAATAGTGAGACTTATAGCCAACTCATCACAAATGTTATTGGCGAGAACATCAAAACCTTTATTATTACTACATAGATTGACTGTGCTGACCTTCACACGGAAGGCGTACTCACAAGAAACAGCTAGCCACCGACTGAACCAGTTGCTGCACTGTGCCAGTGGTCAAGGCCAGCCTCACTGGGTGAAGTTTCAAGTTTATTTGTCACATGTACAGAAGACTGCAGGTGTTATTGCATGTGCAGTGAAAATGTTTTGTGTATAGTGAAAATGTTTTGTGTACAGTAAAGATCTTGCTGCTATTTGTGTCTTTAAAAGTAAATTCACATAACACATCTTGTAATGTTGGATTGTGGGTGTTATACAGTTTATGTGTGTTAATCCTACCTGGCCTCCATATGTAGCATCCATCTGATTGGCTTGTTTTCTAGGGATAAGAAAACATGGACATAAAGGCATTTACCTCATACTGTTAGCTAATCAATATACAGTATATGACAAAATGTAAAAGGAGACCACATGTGGAAGAAACCTGTAAAACTATTTATAACCTGTGATTTTTAAGTGTATTCCCCTTTAAGGGTCTTCTACAATGTGTCTCTTTCTACACTATATAAATCATTGTGTTGATGAACAATTAGCCGGCCGCGATTTACTCTACAGTCTAGCATTCTTTTATCTCTGAGACATTCTTTCATCTGGTGACAATGTAGGCTCTGTTTCTAGAATGTTCAATAGCTTGACCCCACCCATAATGTACTGGGAACAGAGTACTGTACACTGTCTTCCCTTTTCCCTTGTGGGCGGGGTTTACGGGGAGACATCTGTGCCACAGCCATACTCTCACTGTCACTGTCAAGGATATCTGTCAACACTGTGGACACACCCTAAACAGCACTGCCATATATACTTTCACTCATGACTTTGGTACTTTCCCTTAGGTATGGTGTGAAAGGAATCACAAGGACTTTAGAGTCTTTAAAACAAATTCCCATTCACCTGTGAGACAGACAGCTCAACGGCTGTTGCCATAATGTTGTCATTCGAACAGAGTGGAAACCAGGTTTTAAATTTCATCCTTTGTAAACAGAAAAATGTTTGGACCAAATAATAGTTCTCTTCAGACAACTGAAGAATATTAATGGAAAATCCAAGACTCCAACCCTTTTGGAAGCTGTATTTATTATATATTTTTTTATTTAAATGCCAATTTTTTTCTCAAATTTGTGATCCTGTTTGTCTGTGATTTAGGCCATGCTTCTTCTCAGCAACTTGAACTTAGGACAGCCAATGTCAAGATTTGGAAGTATGCCCTGAAGCACATCTTCTACCGTCCTGGTTGTGATCACACTGCCCACTCACAGAGGATGTTCAGCCAGGAATCTTACATGGCACTCTCCAGTCTTAAATCTTGATTGATCTCACAGACACCAAAGCTGCAAGGAGCAACCGGAGCCCGGGAAGCCGAGGCAGCCAACTTCAATTACTAACTGCCCCAACCCTCAGGTGTGTCTGGCTGGGTGCACCGCCCTCTACAGGAAGTCTGGCCTTCCTTCCAGCATAGACTTCTCTGGATTACTGTTACAATTATTAGAATGCACTCAGCCTGAATTTGTGGTTGTTTCAGTTAGATCTTTTAAACATATTCACTCACTGTAAGTTGCTCTGAAAAAGAGCCTCTGCTAAATGACTAAAATGTAGAAAAGAACATTGGGCCAATCTTAGACCCAGCACAGCAAAAACTTCTGTGTTAAATGAACACTCTCAGTGTTTGTCTAGGTCCAGTGGAACTAGATAAACACTGAGAGTGTTAATTTAACATTTAGGGTGTTGATTTCACACTGAAGTTTTTGCCCTGTGGGTTTGCAAAGACAAACTACTGTATTCTAAAGTAGCTAGACACACCATGGAAGAGGTGGACACATCCAGGAGAACACTCACCTGTGGCACTTGATACACACAGTCAGGACTGTGATTGTGAGGATGAGGAAGAGTAGGAGAGAGAGAAAGCAGACCTCTGGAGACGAAGAGGCCCAAATGGACACATCTGTGAGTCCCACTAGCCCTACAGGAGCCATGAATTCTGCTACCTTTCCGTCTTCTACCTCCGGCTTTATATTCCAGCCTTTGGCATGGAGAGACAGACAAGAATGGAGAGGCAGACAAGAACGAATCAGAGAAGGAAAGACAGATAGGAGGAAGATAGAAAGACAAGATGCAAAAAGAGAGAGATACAATAAAGATATTTGGATTAAATATAGGATAACAGAGAAAAGAAAAACAGAAATATAGAGAAGGAGAGAAATAGAAAAAATTAGTTGAACAGTAAGAGGATTCCCGACACCCCACTCACTGATGATCCCCATCTAACAGCATACTGTACATACTGTACATACTCTACATACTCTCTGATACGATCATTTGTAATTACAATAGTAATCGTTGAATACGCTTGTGAAAAACTAAAACACAACCCAGGTTCTGATACAATAGACCTTACACTAATACAACAAACGTACTTATGACAATAAATAATTTTGCTTTACACTGAAGAACAAAGCAACACAGAAACACACCCAAGAATGCAAGTAAGGTACGCACCCAAAGAAAACTTCATGAAAATATGCAACAGTTTTATTTTTTCTCAACACTTACTGCGTCTGCTGAATGGCAAATTTGTAGCCTAAGATTTCCAATGAAATTCTATCATTTGGTGAAATAGTCAACGGGAACTGTTAGTCTGAAGGCTGTCAGTAACACAACTGACTGAAAGATCTTCTGGTCTTCTTGGCTGAAACGACTTGTACTGTTTTGTAAATCTGTGTGAGATGGCCTCTAATCCATAGTTCCTGTCAGGTAAAACGTCACAGATTGTCCTGACACCACGCATTCTTGACGTCTTTAGGAAATGCTCGAGGGACCAGGGCTGGTGCCATTGGGTGTGGTGACATTAGTCACATTACAACAAGTATACACAGGTACATGTGTGTACAGGTGTAGACAGCCTCAGCAATTGTGATTGTAGATAATCATACAATGTCTTGTAGCGTTCATCCTCCTTGTAACCAGTGGCACCCCAGACATTTTTCAAAGGGGTGGCCAGACGTTAGGAACTAACATGTTGGATCCAGGGGTTGAAAACATAAACTTAAATCCTAATAAATACAGACAATAGTAGAAAAGCAAAACTTACATTTCACAATATCAAACTTAAAACAAATTCTAATTATGGACAAAAAATGATAATAATGTGTTTTTTTTCAGAAATTGGTTCAATAAAAACATATACTGTATATACAAAATAATTAAAATAATTTTAAAAACAAAGTCAAATTCGGGCTGACAGAACAAATGAATTGGAAGTTAAATAGTGCAGGATTTGGGAGGCAAGCCAGAGCTCATCAGTCAGCTGGGTGGTGTTAAAGGACAGTCATAAATAAAACAATCATTATAATTATGTTTCAGTATTGTATTATACTGTATTTGCAGCACACAGCCATGCCAACCCTGTTCAGAGACAAAAGATGTTTCTAGTGTGTTCCATTTGAAGGTGCAGGTCCTTGGTGTGTTTGGGGGTTTCTCTTAGTTATTCAGAACTACATTAATCATCTAGATTATCAGGGATTATGAACTGTTATGGAGGTGTTTAACAAATCACATACTGATGTACTTTGGTTTCTAATTTTACAGTTAATATTACTAAATGTATGATGTGAATAGACTAATACCGGTATAGTTAAGAGTTCCACAGCAATCCTGTTTTAATGTGTATTGTATACATGTGTTAGGTGATTCATTGTTCTTCAAATAGGCCTTTTCTGTAAATAGACAACTATATAGCTTTAATTGGTGTCTTGCAGACAATATAGCTAAATCTCTGATTCATTTTTATTGTTATGGATGTTTTTCTTAATGTTTATATTTGATTATTTAATTTATTTCTATATTTGTATATTTTATTATTGTTGTAATACAGGGCTCAGCTGTAAAAGAGACATGGAAAAAGTGGGCGGACCAGTGGGCGGGCCAGTGGGTGGGCTGTATCAGGGTGGCCATGACCCACCCTGGCCACCCCTTGGGGGCGCAACTGCTTGTACTGACTTTGTTGTCTTCCACTCCCCATAAACCCACACACCTTCTTCTTCTGCCATTTGCTCAAAATCCCTCCCCCCACCAATCCATTTCCCCCACCCAACTGGAGAATACTTGAAAACAACCTTTTTTTTGCCATCTCAATTCTGACCCTCCACTGTTCCCAGATCAGCCCATCTTTGTCCACCAGTTTCCCCTAATGTCTTCTCAGTTATCAGCTACACGGTGGTCAGATAAGTCCGGGAAAATAAACCCAGCACATCAACTTTGCCATCCGCCCATCTGACCAGGATAACAGAGTGCATAATATAGTTTTAGAGCTCTAAATCATAATATACTGTAGTGCATTTATCATAGTTTTCTTCAATATATTTCCATTTAGAAAACTGGTCTGATTAATAATGTATAGTATAACATTTTACATTCTGTGAGAAATAAAATACAGTGGTTTTGCATCTTAACATTGAGGGGCAAAATGTCCCTCCAGGTTTTTTGTACTACAGACTCAAGCTCCTGTTTAAATGGGCAAGAAATGGGATCATTTGTTTTGAGTGTCATACAGTTGGGTTGCAGTTGTGTCAAGTACATTTATTCAGTTAACATTTATTTTAAAAGGGATTTTTAATGATTTTGTACAGCAGGGGCTTGAACCCACAAGGAAGGGCAGGGGCTTGAACCCACAAGGACATGGATGCTCCAGAGTTTGGAGCTTAGATCACTACACAAAACTCTGGCACCACATTGTCCTAATGGCCTAAATCCAGTTTGCTTGACAGTTGATCCTGATGGTCAAGGAACTCCTTGACTCAAACAAAGGTATTGGTTGGTGGTATAGCCCATAGACTGGCCACATCATTAGGTACAGCTTGCATGTACCGGTTTGAACCCCCTTTTGCCTTCAGAACTGCCTTCATTCTTCGTGTCAAAGATTCAACAAGATGCTGGAAACATTCCTCTGATATTTTGGTTGATATTGACATTATTGCATCACGCAGTTTGTTGAGGAAAGGGATTATATATGAGCATCATAAATACAGTTAAAACAGTTTAGAATGGTATAAATTGATGACAGTGTTATGCACCTACGATATGTAGAGGGGCTTTTCTCAAGGCCGCTCAATGAATTTGCAGGAAGGCTCTGTGTGGATCTTGTTATTGTAGAGATGAGCTCAGCGGGAGGGGCAGCTGGGTCACAGTGCAACAGTTGACTGTGACAGAGTGGCCATCAAATGGCTGTTCTCTTCCTTATAAACATCAGAATAAGCTTACAAACAGAAGATGACTTATGGCTTATACCATCACAGATCTAATACATGTTTGATGCCATTCACACTAACAGTGCAGGTTACTAACAGGACCGGAGACACAGATCTAATCAAGAAAGAGTTACTGAGTGAATTTGGGAACAACAACTAACCAAGGCCATCTGGTAAGATTCTAGAAGATGACCTAATGTTTTAAGGAGACCTACTGATCTGCTCATGTGAGTCAGTTACAGGTCTGAAGAGATAGGGTTCTTCTCGAAGGTGCTAAATAACAGTCTCCAAGGCTTTATAAGTCAGCTCATATTGTTATTCGGGGGATTCTCTGAAACACGTCTTTGTTACCTTGTCGCTGTGATCCCTGTTCTGGGACGAGAAGTACTTTATTAAACATCCTACAATCAAACTGCTACCTGACTCAAGAAATCTTTCTTTCAACCAAGAACCTTTCCTGCAATTTAGTCATCTTTTACAGGCCATGTCTTTGTTTTAACCCTGAAATGGTACACCTGATTTAAATAATCAAAGGTCTAATTTGTAGTTGATTAATTGAATCAGTGCGCTAGTTAATGTTTAAAACAACAACATGGCATTTCAAAGGGGACCGAGGAAAGGCTTGAGAAACACAGATAGTAGCCTGTGAGTGTATAGCCCTATTGCATATCACCATGACAACACTGACACCTACTGTTTTCTTTTTGATTACTCTTAAGTGTTACAAGTGGTTTTACGGTCCAATTGCAGGACATCTTTAGCAGTCTATATACACCACAGCCAGGAAACATTCTAACACCTGCTAATACTAATCACCAAATCCCTTAGTAGGTAAATTAGGTGAAATAATGCAGCCCAGAATTATAAAGTATTATTAACTATTGAATGAAACCTTTCTTTTGTTAATATTTTACAAGGGAGGTTAACCAGGATTACACCTGAATATCGGTATGGAGCTGGGAGCAATTCTTGCTCATTGTCTTGCTGCTGAGATAAACTTTTCCTAAAGAATGGGGAGAAATCAGAAGCTAAGAGTGGGGTCGACCCCGTTGCTATGGATGACGTTTTGTTTCATGAACAGGCTGGCTGGTGATGTGCATTCAAGGCTTCATTACAGTTCTTCAAGCAGGAGGATCAAGCTGTCAAAACAAATTTATAAGTTACTTTACAAAATAAAAGTAATCACCGATACTTAACACATTGCAATGCATTTCAAAAACGTATTGATGGGCATCCATCCATCTTCATCCGCTTATCCGGGATCGGGTCGCGGGGGCGAAGCTCCAGCAGGGGACCCCAAACGTCCTTTTCCCGAGCAACATTAACCAGCTCCGACTGGGGGATCCCGAGGCGTTCCCAGGCCAGGTTGGAGATATAATCTCGCCACCTAGTCCTGGGTCTTCCCCGAGGCCTCCTCCCAGCTGGACGTGCCTGGAACACCTCCCTAGGGAGGCGCCCAGGGGGCATCCTTACCAGAT
>JACXGM010007842.1:11726-30066 GCA_016801145.1 Umbra pygmaea | reverse complement strand
TAAACCCTGATCCACTGGTCTGCAGGTAATTTACTAAACCCTGATCCAGTGGTCTGCAGGTAATTTACTAAACCCTGATCCACTGGTTCTCAGTCAATTTACTAAACCTGATCCACTGGTCTGCTGGTAATTTACTAAACCCTGATCCACTGGTCTGCAGGTGATTTACTAAACCCTGATCCACTGGTATGTAGGTAATTTATAAACCATGATCCACAGGTCTGCAGGTAATTTACTAAAACCTGATCCACTGGCCTGCAGGTAATTTATTAAACCCTGATCCACTGGTTCTCAGTCACTTTACTAACCCTGATCCACTGGTCTGCAGGTAATTTACTAAACCGTGATCCACTGGTCTGCAGGTAATTTACTAAACCCTGATCCACTGGTCTGCAGGTGATTTACTAAACCCTGATCCACTGGTCTGTAGGTAATTTATAAACCATGATCCACAGGTCTGCAGGTAATTTACTAAACCCTGATCCACTGGCCTTCAGGTAATTTACTAAACCCTGATCCACTGGTTCTCAGTCAATTTACTAACCCTGATCCACTGGTCTGCAGGTAATTTTCTAAACCCTGATCCACTGGTCTTCAGGTAATTTACTAAACCCTGATCCACTGGCACCACTCAGAGCTAAGCATTTTTCATTCACATCCTCATCACCCTGGTTTTTCACCTGAGCTCTGTTCTCTCCTTGTTGCGGCTGATGCTGGTGCCCTCAACATCCTGATTCTCCTGGATCTGAGTGTCTCCTTTGACACTGTGAGCCATCAGATCCTTCTCACCAGGCTTGCAGATCTGGGTGTTGAGGGAACTACCCTCTCCTGGCTGCAAGCTTTTCTCACAAACCGCACCCACTACATCTCCCTCCATAACCAAAAATTGGGATTAACTTCAGTCATCAAAGGGGTCCCCCAGGGCTCTGTTCTGGGTCCCCTACTCTTCATCATCTACATCCACCCCTTGGTCAGATCCTCCATCATTTCAACCTTGACTTTCAATGCTATGCCGATGACACTCAGATCTACCTCAGCACCAAATCTCTTACCAACCCACCTCTGGTCCACATTGAAACCTGACTCTCTGAAATCAAATCATGAATGCACCACAACTTTCGCATGCTCAATAGTGACAAAACGGAAATTCTTCTCATAGGCACTAAATCCACTCTCAATACTCAAAACTGTCACTTTCCCTCTCACCATTGATGACACAGTTGTTTCTCATTCCCCATATGCTCACAACCTAGGCTTCATTCTTGATTCCTCCCTCTTTTTTGAGCAACACATTAAACAGACTATCAAATCATAATTTTTCCACCTGCATAACATTCCCAAACTCAAATCCTCCCTCCACCTCCTGCAGCCTAAACTCTGATTCAGGCATTCATCTCCCCCGTCTGGATTACTCTCTTTTGCCCGGCATCAACTCCTCATACTTAAGCTCCAAATGGTTCAGAACTCTGCAGCCAGGCTTCACACCCACACTAAGTCCTGGCAGCACATCACCCCTATCCTCTGTGAGCTCCACTGGCTCCCTGTCTCCCAGCACATCACCCCTATCCTCTGTGAGCTTCACTGGCTCCCTGTCTCCCAGCACATCACCCCTATCCTCTGTGAGCATCACTGGCTCCCTGTCTCCCAGCACATCAACCCTATCCTCTGTGAGCTCCACTGGCTCCCTGTCTCCCAGCACATCACCCCTATCCTCTGTGAGCTTCACTGGCTCCCTGTCTCCCAGCACATTCAATACAAAATACTCCTTCTGACTTAAAGCCCTCGACCACCTGGCTCCCCCCTACCTCTCGACCCTTCTTCTCCCCTGTCAACTTTATTGCTCACTCCGCTCTGGTACAGCAGGCCACCTCATCCTCCCCGGGTCCAAGTTACAGAGCTTTGGAGGCAAGGCTTTCTCCAGGGTTGCTCCCAGGCTCTGGAACTCCCTGCCTCAGTCCATCCATGACTCTGACTCTGTTAACATCTTCCTCCACAGTATCTGGACGGATGGATCGGGTGGAGCCTTTTTATGGAGAGTGCTTACGCCAGTTCCTGCTGAACGGCCAACGGGAGGGCATACGTTATGTCCCACTTTTGAGGGGATGTGTTTTTGTCACTCCACCGCAGCCCCAGAATGTCTCTCTTTCCTCCGGTAGGGTTTCCCGGCCTCCCATTTATGTCGTCCCCACCTCACTTGTCCGCTCCTTCAGCCCACCTATTTGGCCTTCTAGCATGCAGAGTAAGGGTAGTAGCACTTCTTTTAGGGCTCCCCGGTTGTATGCTAGCAGTCCTCCAAGTGACCTCACTAGCTTTCAGGCTAGCTTTAGCACACTAGGCCTCACTAGCTCCCAGGCTAATGCCCCTCAGGCTTCTATTTCTGCCCCTAGGGCTTCTGTTTCTGCCCCTAGGGCTTCTGTTAATGCCCCTAGGGCATCTGTTAGTGCCCCTAGTGCTTCTGTGTCTGCCCCTAGAGCTTCTGTTAGCGCCCCTAGGGCTTCTGTTTCTGCAACTAGGGTGTCTGTTAATGCCCGTAGGGCGTCTGTTAGTGCCCCTAGTGTTTCTGTGTCTACCCCTAGAGCTTCTGTTAGCGCCCCTAGGGCTTCTGTTAGTGCCCCTAGTGCTTCAGTCATTGCCCCTAGGGCCCCAGGTCACTGCCCCTAGGGCCGCAGGTCACTGCCCCTAGGACTCCAGTTATTGCCCCTTGGCCTCCAGCTATTTCCCCTAGGCCTCCAGCTATTGCCCCTAGGCCTCCAGTACCTGCCCCTAGGCCTCCAGTACCTGCCCCTAGGGCTTTAGTATCTGCCCCGAGGGCTACAGTGTCTGCCCCTAGGGCACCAGTTTCTGCCCCTAGGTCCCCAGTAGTTGCCCCTAGGGCTTCAGTGTCTGCCTCTAGGGCCACAGTAGTTGCCCCTAGGGCCCCGATCACATGATGGCCGCCAACCCCATTCATTGGTGGTCCGATGATTAGGAGGAGGAGGAGATGCCGGCCCTCATAGGAGGTTCACCCCACAAGATTGCCGACCTCCACAAGATGGCTGCCAGTCTCCCCACGAAAATTTTTAGGGGGGCTATGAGGGGTGGCGACAGGACTCCGCCCCCCTCTTTTGCAGTCCTGTCCAGGACGACGACCTGGAGTACCTGCTCTGCCCACAGCCTCCAGCAGTCTGCCCACAGACTCCAGCAGTCTGCCCACAGCTTCCAGCAGTCTGCCCACAGTCTCCAAGCAGTCTGCACACCGCCTCCAGCAGTCTGCACACCGCCTCCCGCAGTCTGCACACTGCCACTGTCTATGGCCGCGGACCTGGAGGTCCTACTTCTCGCTCCGCCGCCGGGATTCGAAGACGATGCCTTCTGGGAGGAGATTGGACCCCCTGCTCAGCTGTCACTGACGTCCGGACCCCCTGCTCAGCTGTCGCTGACGTCCGGACCCCCTGCTCAGCCGCCGCTGTCCTCCGGACCCCCGTTGCTGATGCCGCCGTCCGGACCCCCAGCACAGCCGCCGCCAGGGCTCCCAGACCACCTGCTTGTGCAAGGGCTCCCAGACCCCCTACTTGTGCCAGGGCTCCCAGACCCCCGCTTGTGCCAGGGCTCCTAGACACCCTGCCACCAGGGCCTATTGAAATGCCTTTCCCCTGGCCGGCTGAACTGCCTTGCCCCTGGCCACCTGAACTGCCTTGCCCCTGGCTGCGCTCTGTTTCCCCGGTCCCCGGGCCGCCCTCTTTTCCTCCTGACCCCAGGCCGCCCTCTTTTCCGCCTGACCCCGTGCCCCCCTCTTTTCCGCCTGACCCCGGGCCGCCCCTTTTCCCGTCTGACCCCGGGCCGCCCTCTTTCCTGCCTGACCCCGGGCCGCCCTCTGTCCCTCCTGACCCCGGGCTGCCCTCTGTCCCTCCTGACCCCGGGCCCTCTGTCCCTCTTGGTTGCTTCCTCATGTGTGATGTTTTGTTTCCCCCTTGTGTTTCCCCTCTGTTCCTCCTGACCACATGCCCTCTGTCCCTCCTGACCCCGGGGCTTCTGTCCCCCCTGACCCCGGGCCCTCTGTCCCTCCTGACCCCGGGCTGCCCTCTGTTCCACCTGACCCTGGGCCCTCTGTCCCTCCTGACCCCGGGCCCTCTGTCCCTCCTGACCCCGGGCCCTCTGTCCCCCCTGACCCCGGGCCCTCTGTCCCCCCTGACCCCGGGCCCTCTGTCCCCCCTGACCCCAGGCCATCTGTCCCCCCTGACCCCGGGCCGCCCTCTGTCTCTCCATCCCGGGGCCCTTTGTCTTGCCCACCCCGGTGTTGTGGGGGTAGGGAGGGGGCCCTGTCACATCCAGCCCAGGCTGGGCCGTGAAAGGACCCTTTTGTGTTTGGTTTCTCCCCTGTGTGTCTTGGTTGCTTCCTCATGTGTGATGTTTTGTTTCCCCTTGTGTTTGGTTTATGCATTGCTTCTGTTATTGTGTATTTCAGTTACGTCATTGTTTGGTTACTCCCTTGTCGTGTCACATGTTTCCGTTAACCAATAGATCCCTGTTTAAGTTGATTACATGCCCAGGTGTTTTTCATTGTCCCTTGTGTGATTTAGTATTTAGTCCTTGTGTTCCTCTCTGTCTCTTGTCGTTCAATAGTGCTAATAGTGTAGTAAAAGCAATGATATCACATAGCCACTGAGAGACTAATAGTGGCTGAGAGGACTTCCACTGTAGCAAAAACCTGTGTCTGGCTAATAGTGTGGTAAAAGCAATGATATCACATAGCCACTGAGAGTCTAATGGTGGCTGAGAGGACTTCCACTGTAGCAAAATCCTGTGTCTGGCTAATAGTGTAGTAAAAGCAATGATATCACATAGCCACTAATAGGCTAATGGTGGCTGAGAGGACTTCCACTGCAGCAAAAACCTGTGTCTGGCTAATAGTGTAGTAAAAGCAATGATATCACATAGCCACTGAGAGACTAATGATGGCTGAGAGGACTTCCACTGTAGCAAAATCCTTTGTATGGCTAATAGTGTAGTAAAAGCAATGATATCACATAGCCATTGAGAGGCTAATGGTGGCTGAGAGGACTTTCACTGTAGCAAAATCCTGTGTCTGGCTAATAGTGTAGTAAAAGCAATGATATCACATAGCCACTGAGAGGCTAATGGTGGCTGAGAGGACTTCCACTACAGCAAAATCCTACGTTTGGCTAATAGTGTGGTAAAGGTAATGATATCGCCATTTTTATAATTTTGTGAGAAAGAGTCCCCAGCTACTCCAAAGACTGTTATAAGGGGGCATGGGGCTAAAATAATTAAGTACGTCTGAGAGGGTATGGAATACAAAGGTCCAATAGTTATTATAGTTTTATCTTATTGATCTAAAGCACTTTGAGCTACATTCCTAGTATGAAAGGTGCTACATAAATAAAGGTTTATTATTATTCAATTTCGAGCAAGTAAAACTATATGGTAAAGGTCACATGGGGAGGATTGACATCTATCACACATATCCATCACTGGGGAGTACATCCTAGACAATCTGGATTTAGAGTTATAAACTCTGTTGGTCACCTTGAACTGAATGAGCCCAAGACGAGCACAAGATGAAATGGAATATGTTCTTTCGATCACTCTATCCCGGAGATCCTTCGGAAAATCAAGACCCATTTCACGCTTCCAAGCAGCTTTAAGTGTATTAGTGGACTATCACAGGACATAATCCAAAAACAGATTTGTGAAATCATTTATATCTGTTGAGGTACAAAATGCAATAACTCATTCCAAGGCTGGCTGGGGGGGTAGTAAAGGGAAGTCAGCAAAAAAAACAAAATGTCAAATTTGCAGATATATCTGAAAAAATTAGATGGATTCAAAGCATGTTTAGCAACCAAGTTAGGAAAACTAGAAAAAAACTAAATTTTCATAAAGATCATTGAAAGTTTTAATGCTGTTCTTTTTCCAGAGAGTGAAAACACTGTCAGCCACAGATGAAGAAATATGTGGTTGTTTTTAATAGGGCCCAAAATGGATGTAAATTTAAAATGGTGCTGAAGCTGGTACCAGATTTTGAGTATGGATATTACTACAGGGTTGCTTGTGTAACGAATAGGAGATATAGGGATAGCGGAGCATAATAGGGCAGGTAGAGAAGAGGAGGAGCAGGTAATACCTTCTAGCAGGCACCAAGATGTGTTGGGGGGTGAAACCAGAATAGCAGTTTCACTTTTTTTACTATAAGGTTGGCAGCCCAATAGTAATACAAAAAATTGGGAAGTGCGGGCCCACCACTGAATTTACATTGCTGAAGTAAAAAACCTACTTATCCTTGGAAACATTCCAGCCCAAATGAAAGAAGAAACCACCTGATTAATTGCTTTAAAAAAGACATAGGTAAGAACAAAAGGATAGATTGAAAAATATACATGCATTTAGGCAAGCTATTTATTTTCACAGCGTTGATTTTCCTTACAAGAAACAGGGGTAAATCACCCCACCTATTGAAATCGTACTTCTTCTGAATGAGAAGGGGGGATAGTTAGCTGAAAGAAGAGCCAGCAGTGAGGGAGTCACATTCCCTCCAAGGTATTTAAAACCCAAATGAATAAATTGAAAAGGCAAATCTATCTGCTGGAGCAGTAGTGAAGCAGGATTAATGGGGAAACATTCACTTTTTTGAAGATTTAGCTTGTAATCAAAGAAAGAACAAAAATTCTCCAGAAGGGAAAGAATAGTTTATAAAGACATGTTGGATGATGTACATATAGCAGCAAGTCATCAGCATATAATGAAAGCTTATGTTCAATTCCCTTGCATAAAACAACTTGGAAGGAGGTTAAGGCCTGTAAAGCCACTGAAAAGGGCATGATAGCAATGGCGAAAAGTAAAGGAGAAAGAGGGCAGCCCTTCCTGGTCCCGCGTCCTAGGGTGAAATAGAAGTGAATGATTATCATTAGTACAGACACTGGCCTTTGGAGATGCATACAGCAGCCTAATCCAACCAATACATTTGCAAACAAAAACAAACATATTAAGATCGGCAAACAAGTACTCCCATTCAATTCCGTCAAATGACTTCTCAACATCAAGCAATACCACAGGTTCCGGTGATTTTGTTAACTGAATTTGACAGGGTTTTATTTTATACCCAGGAAGCAACAAATTAATGTATAAATGAATTTAATAGATAAAAAGAGTTTACAATTATATTACAAGTATTAAAGATAAGTTTAATCAGGAGACTTTAAGGTTAATAATGAATGTAGTAAGAAAAGATTGGCCATGATGACCGAAGTAAGACAGCCTGGAATGAAGTTAAGTCAGAAGTGAGGCTTTACATTTCCTATCCCTTGTATATATCTAAGGCCTTGGAGGTGAGATTGCTTTTTAGGAGGCTCAAGGGGAACTTGAAACCACACTATAAGGAGATCAGTTAATACAAAAGGATTACACAACATTTCCCCCTCCATCACTTATAGGGTTGGTACCAGTCAACGTTCATCATAAAAAATTATTAGGTTCTAAAAAAAAATGGTTGTCCATTAAAATATTGAAAGTCTTGCCATTCACATCCCATCATTCATATCCCTAATGAAGAGTCAGGCATCTTCCGGTTTCTCCATCCTTCAAACTTCCAGATTCCAGAATCCAGATTTTCTCACCATAGTCTCAAAATTCACCTTCTTGTTACAGTTCACGTATATGATACAGGTATTATTAACCTCTTGCACAAATAAGCTTGGTCATCAAATGAGTACCACACTTATTTCTTAATTTCTCGTGTGTTTATGAGGAAAGGAATATAACTACATATGTTGCTGATTTTTAAACCAGTTCTGAGGCCTATACTACGAAGCAAGATTTTGGGTTACAGACTTAACTTCAGGTTTTTACCCTGGATTTTCAGTGTCACCACGGTGGTTCACCTGATAACGGGTTACATCACAATGGTAACCTATGCTGCAGACTAACCCGAATAAATGCACCGCCTACTGACCAAGCAAATCTAGACTGAAAATGGCGCCAATCCTCTTGGAGTCACCATTGGCTTGATGAGTACCTTCATGAAAGCCATAGATTCTCAGCAAGAGACTTATGTATCTTTGTTAGCTTCTTGAGCCATTTGTTTCCAGTGAGACACATCAAAAATGTGTGCTTACAGTTCCACAGACTGAATGGAAATCATTTTATTTCTTTCCAACAGATAGTTTAATGTTGTGAGTGATGCAGAGAACCAACATCAATGTATCCTCTTTCACTGTAGAGATTTTCACTGTAGAGTAACTGACGCATTTATGTCCAGATGGCCAACAGTCGGCTCGGTGTGTCAGCCCCTTAAGGGAGAGAACGCGCACTCTGTACCTCTGTGAACCGAGCCCCTCTGTGATGACCAGCCCAGTGAGGGCTGGCGTTAATATAGACTGAGCATGGACTCATATATATGTTTTGTTTCATTTCAGTGTTTGGTATTATTACTCAGTACATTGCATGGTGTTTTCAGTTTATCCTCATTTACATGTAATGTCCCTTTAATGTATGAGACACCTCTCTCTGATTTGGGCACCTGTAACAGATAGCTGTTGGGTTAGGTAACTTTAGGAACTTACAAGTACAGAGTGTACGCATGAACTTCCAAACTTCAACCACACACTTTTCACAACTTACATAATAATGTAGCTCCTGGACAGCCTTCCCAGACAGTGACGATCTGATAATGAATCACTCCACTCTCTGTTCTACTAAGCATTAAATAGGCTTGAAAGGAGACTAGCTGGAAGCAATTACTAATTAGACCAGTCTCTCAATCAACCCGATCAGGCAACAGTAGAACAGGGAGTGGCGCACATTTAAGAATAATCCCATGTATACAAAATAGTATGTAAATGCCCACAAATAAACATAAACATCTATATACAATATGAGTCTATTTTTCAGTTCAATGGAACAGGTGTGCCACCCTGGGACACCGGTTACAATTTTACCCTAAGTTGCTCCAGGGGGATGTCCCTGTATTCACTGTTCATCGAGGTGTAAAATGTAAGACCAATAACGTTTCTAAATGAAACAATTTCACAGGATACAAACACAAGTGACCTATATATCTACAGATTAGAACACAATACTAAAAAGAGTAATGTGATTATATATGGTAAGATATAATAGAAATCAGGGTTTCCTGCAGCACTTCGTTATTAAGGCGGCCGCCCAGAAAAGCGCAGATTGCCTCCTAAACTGAGAAGTCCCAAGAAAGTAAATGTAACGTGTGATATGTGTCCGACCAGCGCCATCTGCTGCTATTTTAATGTCAACGCGCTATGTTAAATGGGCATTTCAAAAGTCGTTTTGCAACCCCCCCCTCGGTAGACAAACTGAACCCGACCGCCTTAACTAACCCATTTTCTGGGGGAAGCCCTGGAAATATAGTCTGTTAGCAGAAATGTGCAAAACAATGTGTGAACAGCGTAATGGCTTGCAAATATGCTTGATTTAGTTCTTCACAAGCACAAAAACGCAAATGTAATTGTGTGTACAGAAAAAATCTGATGCTCCGCCAATGCAGTAGAAAAAAAAATTCAGAGCTGTGAAAATCCTTGGTTTTATTAAGTTCACCAGTTTTGTGAAGTTCCTAATTTCAGGGGAACAATGATGAAAATCCATTATTCGTCCATGTTCACAAATTGCGTGAAGTAAATATTTAAGTTTCTTTCATAAGGCAGCTCTTTCACTCTCGGAAGGAAGGTTTGAAATAGCGGGAGTGCTACATCTGTATGTTATATGGCCCTGTCCACACTAATGCGCTAGAAAGAACTTTGAAATAACAAGTATTTAGGTGAAAAACATTTTCTTTTTTCCCAGACAAATGCTTTTTCCAAAACATAAAACATGGGAATTGCAATTACTTTTTGTAAACAAAACCTTGTTGTTGTATACAGACAATTAGGATGTTAAAATATGCTACAGATTGGCTTAGTGGTCAAAGCAGCAGTCTATGCTAAATTGAGGTTTTAGTGAACAAAATCAGGACAGTAGCTCTCCAGGACCAGGGTTGTCAAAATTCTTTTGGGAGGATGTCCTGTGGACAAATCAGATAAAAGGTTTTTTGTTAAGCCTTACAGAAAACAAAATGAACCTTTTGAATAAAAGAACACTTTCCCTACAGTCAAATATAGAGGATGTTCAGGGATGTTTTAACATTTGAGATGCTGCTTCTGACATGGCATGACTTGAATGTGTGCGTGGCATCATGAACACAGGAGCATACCCAAGCCATTTTGGAGAGCTTTTTTGGAGAGATTTTAGTGTCAGAAAGCTGGGTTTCTGTATAAGACCATGTGTCTTCCAGCCGGACAATGACACCAAACACCCTTTAAGAATCACTGATGAATGGGTCAACATTGAATACTGGATAGTTCTGAACTAGCCAACAATGAGTCCAGATCTGTCTATTTAACATTTAAATTAAAAATACTATGTGAACATGTATAGTTGAACGTTCATTCTACATAAAAGTGTTATCCTTTAAATCACATACATGTTCATCTCCTATGAGCTGCATAGTAAATATGTTAACTGCTGAAATGTGCCTGTGTGGATATACAGTGGGCTAGGTGTTAATAAACCTTATACATAATTGTCACATGAAACTAGAAACAATCACTACTCTCTATTAAGCAAGGATTGAAAGTTTTTTACTACACTTCTTTTATTTACACAATGTAATAGATTAGGCAAACTGTCACGTTCCACTGTACAGAGAAGTGAGAGACAGGCGCGAAGGTTGCAATCATCCAAATAACTTTTATTTTAATTAAACAAAACTGCCACGTGGGGCGAAACAAAATCTACATATAACAGGACACTGGAACACAGGAACACGTAACAGGATACATTGATCAACAAGAGACAAGACCAAACACTAAACCTAAATACACTCACTAACCAGACACAATGGGAAACACCTGGGCATGGGGATTAACATAAGGAGATCCATTAAGTACACAGAGACATGTGACAAGACCAGGGAGTTACTCACAAAGACATCATCGATCCACAAGAACAAAAGCAATACACGAAACAAACACTGGCAAATGAGGACGAGTGGCTTATGAGGCGGTTCTGACTTCCTCACGCCATCCAGTTAGACCTCTGTGCTCTTTTGGGCACAGCGTTACAGAGAAGCGCTCGGAGAAACCATGCCGTGCCAGTCCCACTTCAAGTCCTTACAACACTAGGATTTCTGGCAACTGGCACTTTCCAGCGGGAATTGACTGACAGGTCAGGGATATCTCAGCCAACCCTTAGCCAGTTATGACAGACATGTTAGTAGGTAGCCTATAATAGGTTTGTTGCATAATTACATAACCTAAAGTTTCCGTACACCACAGTTGAACAGGCAAACAAAAAAGCTCAATTTGTAGCTATGTCCCAAAATGTAATCGGTGCTATTGACTGCACTCATGTTGCTGTTAGGGCACCGAATGAGAATGAAAATGCTTTCATTAATTGAAAGCATTTTCATTTTGCCAATGTCCAAATAATATGTGATAATTTGTTGCTCTGATGTAATAAATTTTCCCCCACCCATGGCAGACACATTCACGATGAAGTGCTATACACGTTTTAGCATCGACTTTGATATCTGACCACTTTCTTTATTACGGCCAGGGTCCGACTTTCAGAGGCTGCAGAATTCACACCGTCTGCAAACTTTTGCCACTCCAGCGCCTTTTTGGCATTAGTAATGGCCACACTGTGACAACAAACAACATTTCCCCTCTATTCCCACTTGCCAACAATGATTTCTTCTTCACATTGAGTTTCTTCTTTTGGTTTTCCTCTCTGTATTTGCCATGATTTCTCAATCAATGAATATTCATTTGGGGATGTTTCACTGACTGTTTATGGCCAAATATGGCTCAAAGCCACAGAAGTTGTGCCACATATTAGAGTTGATTATGATTTATAAAGGGAAAACGTTGTAGGATGTGCGTGCGCACAGTCTGAATAATCTATACCCAACTTCTGATGCAAATCCACCGCAAAGTTTCATAAATGAGAATTTTTAAAACAAAGTCTCTCTATGAATAGTGTGTGCCAGTTCAGCTGTCTTCAATTGCTTAATCCAATCAGCACGTCTGGTGAGGTGGGTGGTTATAATTGTAACACAATGACTAGCTGAATGCAAATCAATGCAGATCTGGGTGTGTTACAGTAGGTGTTATCTATCAATTGTTAGTGGGGTTTTTGATTGTTTGTGGGCCTCAACGTCTCTTGGTCATTTAAATGCCACAAACATCTGCTGGCCTGGCAACAGCAACACATGAACATCTGAAGACAGCTCTCCTGAAACTTGCCTTGGCTGATAAGATAACCGGTTTATTATAAAAAATAGCAGACAAATATATGATACCAGTACACTGAAATGCCAAATGCAAAGGATGAATGAAGAATTCATATCTAAACTACCAAAATCACGTCAATGTTAAAAAGCACTACCAGATAGATCAATCCTACAAGAAGTTGTTTTTGGATTGAAATAGCTTTGTTAATCTCCTAAAATGGATTGCAGTGTCCCTCCCACCAAACCTCTTGGACTGGACATAAAATTCAACTTTTAAGGTAGGCCTACATAAACAGACACATATTCTTTACTGTACTTTATGTGTTGCTCTTCGCGGTTTGCACATTAAACTGAATACATAACACAATAAATTACATATAAATGGCTAGCTACTGTGTGTTGAAAGCTTGTTCAAATTGATATGGACATTTTTATTTGGCTATTGCCTTTGCGCAGTTCGCAATCAAAATTGTAGTCATTGGAAAATGCTCCAGCCTCTTTTATAGTCACTAGACTTTAAGTTGCTAAACATCATGTTTAGAAAGTTATTAAAATAGCATGACATAGCCTACGTGTGCACATTTGGCAAAAGAAACATATGTTTAGCTCAAATTTAAAGAGTAAATAATGTACCCTATTGGGCAATGCCCACGCAAACTGTATGTTACAAAGGCAATTCGATACTTCTGTTCGACTGAGGGCTTTAACATTCTTTACTTTCTTTTCATATATTGTAGTGCTTCAGCTGCGAGTGGACAGGTAAAAAAAACAATGTGGTCGGCCACCAATACTTCTCTGCAGAGCTTGCAATGTGCGCAAGATACCTATGCCAACCTCGAAAGCATCGACCGCCACGACGAACGGCAGAGCCAGGTCTGGATGCCATAGAATGGGCTCTGTCATGAAATCTTTCAAGCACTCAATTTGCTCCTCTGCCTTAGCTGTCCAAGTGTATGTAACTAAGACCAGCCTAAAGAAGACGTGAATTGTGCTGAAACCCGTAATAAACCTCCAAAAATAATTAGCAAACACCAGGAATCACTGAAGGGCCTTCACAGGGGTGGGAACATGCCAGAAACATACAGCGCTAACCATGACCATCTCCATCTCTACCCCATCCTGGAAATCCTGTATCTGAAAAAAGATTTTATGAAGCAGGCACTTTTCAGCTTTTACATAGAGATGGTATTCTAGCATCTCGAACACGCTAAACGTTTGCTCCTAGGTGGATGAATATATTTGAATTTGTGTATATGGACAACACAATGCACCAAATCCTGGAAGCCGATATGTTCGTTAATCCATAGGTCGTAGCTGGGTACTCGTAATGCAATATAGTCCAGCTATATCCACTGTCTCCATTGTTTTTAAAAGGTTGGTTATTCTGTCACATTCCAACAATGAGTAGGAGGCAATTGTGGATTCAAAACGATCCGTTATTTAACGTTAAACACTTGTAGAAAACTCCACAAATTTGAGTCAAACAAAAATATAGTCTTTCACTAGACTTGTAGAATCCTCCAAATAGTTTGTGTAACACCAACTAAAGGAAGCCTCACCTCTACACTTGTCGAAAACTCCAATTAAATTCTGTCAAAACAACAAAGTATAGTCTAACACTGACATACTGCAAACCGACAAATGCATGAGACAATGACTGACAAGGAAATGCTAACTCACAGAGGATTAAGTAGGGTAGTTGATTAGTGAACTGAAGACAGGTGTGTGTCATTTTCTTGCCAGCAAGTCCTGTGTAGCAGGGAGGAGAGAGTTCTAGAACTCAGAGAAGAGAGTTCTAGAACTCAGTAAAGAGAGTTCTAGAATTCAGAGAAGAGAGTTCTAGAATTCAGGTGAGCTGGAGCATCGGCACAGAGAGGGCGGCGGAGCAGAAGTGACATCTAAAGCCTGAGGACATTTGGTTAGTAAATTAATTAATTCCTGAGCTACTACTAGTACTATGTTATTTCTCACAGTAATGGGATAAAATGTGGCTGTGCCATTTTATTTGAATAAGGAATTATACATCCATCATTTCAAACAGTGATATACATTTACAAAATTGGTGATGTATTGGATTTATATTTTAATCAAATTAATGCAAACTTGTGAACTTCTTTAAAGAACATAATATATTGGTGTTCTAAAATATATGACCTATAATGTATATGTGCCCAATTTCAATAATGTTGAATTTAGATCTGAGTTGTTAGGGAAAATAATTTCTGTAAATATCCACATCTGTGCTGATGACACACAGCTATACATTTCCATAGAGCTAGATGACATAGATGCAATAAGCTCACTGTCTAGGTACCTTATTGCCATAAATAACTGGATGAGTGTTAATTTCCTAAAATTAAACGATGACAAAAAACAGAAATCCTCTTAGTTGGCCCCAAAGTCAAAAGGGAGAAAATCAGCATGAACCTTGGTAACCTGACTTCCTTGATCAAACCTGAAGTTTCGATCAGGAGTTTTACCTCCCATCTTAACAAGGTGACCAAAATATTTTACTTTCACCTCAGAAATAATTCATAATCCAGAAAGATGCAGAGAAACTAATTCACGCATTTGTCACAACTAGATTGGATTACTGCAACGCCCTCCTTACAGGCCTCCCAAAAAAGTATTTAGAGAAGATTCAACTCATCCAGAACTCAGCAGCGAGACTCTTAACAAGAACCAAGAGGAGAGAACTTATTACTCCAATTCTGAATTCATTACACTGGCTCCCAGTTTCCCACATGATTGATTTTAAGGTCCTCCTTGTTTATAAAACTCTAAATGGCTCAGGACGAGCCTATTTCACAGACTCTCTGAAATCCTAGGTTCCCCAAAGGGCACTCAGATCTTCCACAGCTAACCTGCTAATGGTACAAAATTCCACTCACAGAAAAATTGGAGATGCTGCCTTTTTTAAGTATGCTCCAAAACTGTGGAACACAATACCAAAAAATTTATATATATATATATATATATATATATTCAAAAAGCTGTTAAAAACATATATTTTCACCAAAGCATGTAACTAAGTCAGCACTCAAATGCTTTTTATGCCTTTCCTCTTTTAATATGTTCCTTTACATTTAATATTTCTACTTCATTGCCTGCAAGTTTGCTATTTGCTCTTTATGTTTTAAATTTAAATATTTACATTTCTATGTCTTTTATTGATGTAAATGTTTTTATTGATGCAAATTTCTTCCATTTTATTTGACTTTTATTGACGTAAAGCACTTTGAGCTGCATTCCTTGTCTGAAAGGTGCTATATAAATAAAGGTTTATTATTATTATTTACATCAGTGTTTCTCAAGCATTCTGTTTACTACAGTAATGACAAGATGTGCACTGTGTGTCTTTTTTCCATACCTCAGGCATGTTCTATTACACCTTAATCATACTTTTTAACTTTTTAAACCTCTGCTAATGAAACCCTTTCAACTTTATTAAACTACATTCCTTCAATATCAACATGAATTCATCTACACTGCACATCTCTATTAGATAAACTGCATCTCCACCAACCAACAATAAGGTAAGACATACAAGATTCCTTTAAGAACGGTGTTTATTGTTCAGCACGTCACAGCAGACGTTATTACTACTTTGCTCCCGCCTCCCTTTTGTGTCATATGACATCACTCAGAATGATGACATCAGAAATCCCTATCTCTGGTGGGGTGTAGCATTTAAATACCAGAACGTCTAGAGGGAAGCATCCAGTAGAAACAAAAATGATGCAAACATATACTGAGATAGGCGACTTGGCCTTTTTCCTCCTCAATGGCTCTTTGTCTGTTCTCACCATAATGGCCAACTTGTTTTTTATCTTCTGTTTGTTTTGTCCAATTCAAGGCAGAGAAGGACTGAAACAGCCTGTGAAGATACTATTGGAGTCCCTGGTTTGCAGCACCAACATTTACCTGGTCTCTCTTATCACGGGAAAAGGAGTCTGCCAGTTTCTTTCATGTAAATATCCTGGGCTCAGCTATGCTACTGATTGTATGGCAAAAACCACCTTATCCACCAGCATATCAAGCTCCATTTGGCTGAATGTTTTCTACTACACCCAGATCGTCCCAGCCCAGCAACCTGTCCTCATCTGGCTGAAAAAGAACATAAAAATAATAATCTTCTATTCCCTTTTTGCTCACATGGTCTTATCTCTGTTTGATGATGTTATTTATCTTTTAGTGGTAACTAAACCTAAAATTGTATCTGGAATTAACAGTACTTTTAATAGCACTTTCACCTCAACTAATGGAACTTTCTCTGGTTTAAATTGTGTATTAGAAATGCAGGCGGCATGTCAATTTCTGAAAAAATGTTTGTGTTTAATATTTCTCTGCATGATGGTGGGATCAAGCTGGGCTACAGTACGCTACCTGCATGGACACATGAAGATCATGAAAGAGAGTGACAGCTCCTTCTCCTCTCCACGTTTGACCAGTCAGATAAGAGTCACCATCACTGGGATCCTTCAGGGAATTTACTCCTTCTTCTGTTTGATGTGGATAGTCACAGATTTCTTCCGTGGGCAAATTTCCAGTTATACTGCTCAAAGCTTTGACAAAAATGGGAATATATGTTACACAGTCATCTCTCTCTACATGTTTGGCACATCTGTTAACCTGGGTATTGGTCAGTCTATATTTCGAAGAAGGGCAGGTAGTATTTGGTTCAAATGCCAAGAGGTTGTAAGGTCCCTGAGTTTGTAGTAAAAATCAGAACACTTTGTTTGATATGGACCCTTAAACATTGTTATTTTCTTGTGTATGTAATCATGTAGGTTTATTTTTTTTGTGTGTGCCGTGGCACTTATATAGGATGGCAGGATGACAAGCCCAACCTATAAAATCTGTAGTAGTGAAGGATTTTCCTAGTATGTTCATTGTCCATTTCGTGATCATATATTACTCTTTTAAATAATAGCTAAAAGTGTCTTTATAATGTTCTATTATGTGCTACTATATGCTTGGTATTTATAACCTCATACAAGTTATGTAACAGGACTTAATATATATTGACTATACACTATATATTATAGAAATATATGCAAACATTTGCAGAAATATATAATTTGCTGTTAACCTAGAATTGCTCGACCCTATGTAAATGTCGGCCAACACGTAATTAGGATTATATTTTGAATGTAAAATCATTTTCATTTTCAAGATGGAGATTGCTTGTTGAATGGGAAGGTGGGATGACATGAAAAACGTGTGTTTAAAGCTAATGAAGCTTGTTGAATATTGCAAACTCCACATAATTTTTAGGATATGGAACAATTAGTAAGGTGGCTATGATTTTGCCAGAACTTGAATTGTGTACATGGCTGTATTTGTAAGTTTGGCGCTAACATTAGAACTCAAGTGAAATATGCAACAGAAAATATTGATTCAACACATTACCAAACATATTGTAAAGGCAAACATTTTAACTTAATAATCAAGAGTGAAGCTCACACATATCAATTTAAACCACTGTATATTATCATATTTCCCAGCATGTTCTGCTGCAGATTTCTGCAACTTTTTAGAATTAAAATGAATCTGTATTTGTGCATATTGAATGTGTAACAATCAACTCAAGGCAGATTAAGTAAAACCAATTATATATTTATGCGGTAATGATAAATGGTAGACAAAGGTGAAGGTTCTGGTCTTGAAATATCAGAAGTCAGAACAGGCAGGACACAATATACTGGGCAGGTAGTAGAAAGGCAGAGTTCAGTTCACAAATCAGGGAGTCAGACAGGCTGGGTTAAATTCACAAATCAGGGAGTCAGGCAGGCTGGGTTCTGTACACGGATATTCAAGATGAAGCAGAGGTACAAAGGGATAATCCAAAGACGAAATACACGAACACGGCAATGCAGGGTCAGACCAGTAAAGACAATCAGAATGAAAATGCTCAGTTTGAAGATTTCTACTGTCACTCTCTTTCATGGTCTTCATGTGTCTATAAAGGTAACACACTGTGGAGCAGCTTAAACCCACCATCTATAAAGGTAACACACTGTGGAGCAGCTTAAACCCACCATATAT